>LOJH01015290.1:2140-23532 GCA_001685095.1 Ellobius talpinus | reverse complement strand
GAGGAGGTGGAATTTTTTAATAAAAAAATTTTAAAAAAAAGATTCTTGAATACCCTTGCCATACCCTTTCTCCTTGAGACATTTGTTCTAAGATATGCCCCATCCCCAGCCTAGGTCCCCATCCCGGTTGATGTCTGACCCACACACATAGTATTGATTTCTAGTTTTGCATAGTTTTGTTCTTATTTTAGACAGGGTCTCACTGTGTAGCTTAGGGTGTTGTGTATTCCACACTGAACTCGAACTCTTGATCCTCCTGCCCCAATCTCTCTAGTTGTTGGATTGCCAGCACACACCACTATTCCTTGCTAAATATTTTTTCTCTCTACATGATTTCTGTAGTATGCATGTGCTTCTCCTAGGCATAACCACATTGCTAGCATCACTATCCTTGTGCTTTAGGGTCATCATTGGTTAAGATAAAGAAGCCTTGAACTAAGTGCTATGGTACTACAGCTGTGGATCTAATGATAGCTGAAATGACTTACTATACCAATGGGTAGGTAGAAAAGATGACTTCCATATGCTAGATAAATGTAGGATTCATATCCTGGAAGAACAGAAGAGAATTGTTTATTTCTAGACCTTTCCATTTAATATTTTCACTGTCATTGACTCGTAGTAATTTTTTAAAAACTTAAATATTTATTTTGAATGTGTGCATGTGGCGGTCAGAGGACAACTTGTTGGTCCTCTCCCTCCACCATGTGGGTGGGGTCCAGGGATCAAACTCAAGTCAACAGCCTTGGTGGCATTGCCTTTATCTTCTGAGATTTCACACCCCTGACTGGTAGTAATTAAAACTGAAAAATTAAGCTGGTGTGGTAGCACACTCTAATCCCAGCACTTGAAAGTTCCAGTTCAAGGCCAGCCTGCTCTACAGAGTGAGTTTCAGGACAGCTAGAGTCACACAGAGAAGCCCTATCTTGAAAAACAAAAACTGGAAGCTTAAACCACTGGTTGGTTGGGGTCTGCTGTAGTCCATTCTGTTCTTATTGAAAGGGAGTGCTGACATAGACCATTCAACTGCTTGCAGAATCCTTCCTTCTGAAGTACAAGTTCAGGTTTCCTAGCGCTTGGTTGTGAGGTGTTAAGTGGAGAGGCAACCTCGTCATGATGTGATTAAGGACATAGTCTTTGGCAGACAGGCAGGCTCAAATCCTGGCTCTGTGGTTGCTGTCATTTGAACAGGTTAGGCTAGTTGGCAGTCTTGGATTTCAGCCAATTTTTTTTGAAGTGGTAATGATGCCATTGCCTTGTGATAATGAAGATTAAATGGCAATGTATGGCTGAAAGTAAACCTCCAGTAATACCAGTAAATTGTGTTCACCATTTTTGTCTGTTTTAAGATTTAATGGTGTCTTTCTGACTTTTGGTTTGGTGCTCTTTGTATAGATTGCAGAACCTGCTATGTGAGGAGCAGGGCAATGGGAGCTGCTGAGACTGATGACCTGCTCTCCCTTTGGGATCAGTTCATGTGACTTCTGGGATGCTGGTTCGTTATAGGAGTGAAGTCTGTCTAGGAGGTTAAAATTAGAGGAGAGGCAGGGAGAAAGTTCTTCCTGTCTTCCACTCTGCTGGTGGCTTTGTTTGGTTTCACTGAGGAGTTGGCTGGCCTGGAACTCACTCTGCACCTAGGCTGACTCCAAAACCTCACAGCAGTCCTCCTGCCTCAGCCTCCCAAGTGCTGGAATTGCAGGTGTGAACTCGCCGTGCCTGGCTTTTGACAAGTTACTTGGTTTTAGATAATATCTCTTAAAGCAAAATTGAGAGGCTAGGCTGACAGATCAGCAGTTAAGGGGACTTGCTGCTCTTGCAGCGAACAGTGTTTGGTTCTAAGCACCCACATGGCGGCTCACAACTGTCGTTAACTCTAGTTCCAGGTGATCTGACCTCCTCTTCTGGCTCCAAGGGAACGCAACACAAACCTGGTTCATGTACATGCATGCTGCCGAAGCCACACATACACATAATAAAAATAAATGTTTAGAAAGAAATTAAAGAAAATTTGAGCATAAAATGTAAACATTTTATATAAAATTAAATTCTACCCACTCCAATAGAAACCCATTCATTAACATTCTTTTCATGTATTTAAAAATAGATGGTAGTAATATTTTATGTTCAAGTACAATTTTAAAGAATTATTTAGTTTTGCAATGTGTGGGTGTACATTTGTGTGCATGTGAAGGCCAATGGTTGACATTAGGAGTTTCCTGGCTCACTCTTCCCCTTACATATAATTAGAGGCAGAGCTCTTAGTTGAGAATCCAGAGCTCACTGCTTTGGCTATTCTAGCTTGCTTGCTTTGGTGACCTGTTTCCATCTTGCACACTCTGGGATTACAGGTGGGTTCTCACCATTTGCACAAACAGACCTGAATCTGGTGCTTGCTAGAGCAAGTACTTCACCTACTGAGCCACCTCCCCAGACCCTCAAATATCTTCAGTAAAAAAACAAAACAACAACACCCCCCCTCCCCGAACTGAACTATCCAGCTAGCTATAGATCAGAAAGGGAGAGAGGGGGAAAAGGGAATTCCTCATCTGTGAAACTGAAGGTGGCCTCTACTTAATCTCTTCCTAGACATTCTGGAGAAAGGACAACATTGGTTTTAAGACGTTCTGTGCTTTCTGCTCTTTCTTCTTTGGTGCACTAATTACTTTTCAACCGTCATGATAAAGCAGCGCGGCCAGAGTAATTCAGAGTATTTGGGCTTAACAGCTCCAGAGCGGTGAGAGTCTCTTGTCATGGGAGGCATGGCAGCATGCAGCAGACATGGTGGCTAGGGCAGAAAGCTGAGAGCTCACACGTTGAACTGAGCTGGAAGCAGAGAGCATGAACTAGAAATGGTACAAGTATTTGAACCCTTAAAGCCCTTCTCCAGTGATGTATTTCCTCCAACATGGCCAAACCTCTTAAACCTTGCCAAAAAGGGCCATAAGTGTCCAAATGTCCAAATGCCCAAGAGTATGGATATGAGGGACATTTCTCATTCAAACCACCACATTTGATGTGTCCCCTTGAGATTCTTTATAGGTTGGGTAGTTTTGAGGCAGAGTCTCACTATGTTGCCTTGGAGCTCACTGTGTGGATAAAGCTGGCCTTGAACTCTGATCCTCTTGTCTTAGCCTCTCAAGTGCAGGGGTTAAAGTTGTGTGCTGTCATACCAGGCTTTTTTTTAATAGGTTCTATGTGTAAAATGAGCATCCTATTAGATTGATAGAGTGCTCTGTGTGTGTGTGTGTGTGTGTGTGTGTGTGAGACACACACACCCATATTTGCTGTTGGATATGGGAGCTGAATTGTTCTCGTCAGTTCCCTTTCACTGCCTCAGGTCTCTCAACCCATGATAGATCTGTCAGCCAGTTCCAGAAGGAACCTCAGATGTGACGCCGGAAGCAAAGGCTCCTCTTCTCAGGACCTGGATGAGACGTGTTCTCTAGAAATGGTGCCTGACGGAAGATTTTATCTTTTTTCCCCCTCACAGATTTTGAAGCAAGCTTTATAAGACTGTTGGATAAATTAACTAATGGTTCTCGAATTGAAATCAACCAAACGGGTAAGCGTCTTCCCTCTGTTCCTAAAAACCCTTACATGTACTACATAGGCATTCCTCTGCTTCTCATTTGAATGGTATAAATGCTGGATTATGTTGAAACCACTTTACTAACCATTTTCTGTTATCTAAACCATCATCATGAATGTTTAGAGAGGACCTTTTGAAACTAACCCAAGAGAGTGCTAAGTGGAGATTGTAAGAAAAGTTCATTATGCTGAATCATTAATATATTAGTTTCAAATGGAAAGATCCAGCGTGTTTATGGTATACACATATACATACATACATATATATGTATACACACAATTATACCATAAATACAAGCATAAATGTATGAAATCTCCCAATTCTTAAGAGGCATAATAGAACTAAGGCTGTAGGTTAGTGGTACAGTGCATGCCTACCTTGCTTAAGGTCCTAGGTTCAATTCTTAACAGTGGAAGAAAAGAAATAAGGGAAACACTTGATTTAGAGAAATGGACAAGTAGCTATTTCAGACAAAAGCGAGCATTCAGTTCTTCATATACTTGCCATATATGTAAGCATTCTGAATTTAGTATATACAATCATGTTGAATTCTTACAGCAAACTCCCAGATATTCTGTATTGTAGGTACTGAAGTCTTTATTTTTTTTCTGAAGTCTTTATTTTAAAAATTTGATTCAAATTTATATAAATAAATTTCAAGAAATTTGACAATCCCCTCAGCTTCTTCCTCTTCTAGACTTTTCCTTTAGGTAGTCTGTAAATGAAGTATGCACGTTTGTTTCCCAGTGGCTCAGATCCGAATAATCACACAAAAGCTATATTAATTATAATACCGTTTGACCAATAGCTCAGGCGTATTCCTAGCTAGCTCTTACATCTTAAAATAACCCATTTCTATTAATCTATATATCACTATGAGGCAGTGGCCTATGGTAAGGTTCCAGTATCCCTCTTTGGCAGCTACATGGCATCTGTGTGACTCCGCCTACTCTCTCTGTCTCTGTTCGGATTTCCTACCTGGCTTTACTCTGCTAACTCATTGGCTGAAACAGCTTTATTCATTATCCAATAAAAGCAAGGCAAATACAGAAGGACCCCCGCATCAGTAGTCATGTCACAGTTCCTATGCTGGGCTGTCTGTATTATTGTGGGTTATGGTTTAATACTTTATTGTATAGATGGGTAGTCATTATTTAACTACCCCCTCTTGATTACATTGGAGTTCCTTGATAGCTCTTCCTTTTTTGTTTCTAGAACCATTATCTACATTGAGTAGGAAGTAGGGCAGACACTGGTTGACACCGTGAACTATCCACCTACATTCCACAAAGACTTCTTAACCTTTCCTGGATGTTGATTCTCTTAAGAAAGAAGGCGAATGTGGAGTCACAGTTGTCACTGTACCATGTAGATGTGCTGACCTCTGTCTGCATTGAGCCACACCTAATGGAGAACAGGCCCCGAATGATATGTCCACCTGCCCCTTTCTAACTGTGCTCCCCTTGATAAATGCTATGCAAATATTTTTGGATTGCACGAATATGTGAAAAACTGAACTAGGGTAATGATGAGGGTCCACTGACAAAATAAGTTGAGATATTTCACTAACTAATATCAAATTAAAATATCTACCACTGATGGTATTCAATATTTCAAGAACTTGGGTTATATGCATATTGTGTTTGGTAACTGGGGTGAGTGACAGACCTCATTTGAGGGGTGTGTGTAGGATGTAGGCCACTGGTGCGCTGAGACATTGGTCCACAGATGGATGCAGCCAGCATCTGAGTATACTGGAAGCTTGGTGTCTGTTAGGAGCCTTCTGTGCTCCTCTATGACTGGCATCTTACATGGCGTAGGGAGGAGTTTATATATTACTGGTATTAAAGTGTACCCACAGTTCATTATTGTTCAGAGGCTAGGTGGTGGTGAGTCAGTTTTTGACATGAGCTGTGGCCTCTCAGGAATGACATTGGAGGTTCCTGGAGGCCTTGATCAGATTCCCCTCAGAAATCAGTGTGTTTGTTATCTTGATAATTAATTTTGTTTCTGCTGCATCGTTTGTTCTTGTTCTTTTTTTCCCTCTCCGTTTAAGGAACAACCTTGTATTACCAGCCTGGCCTCCTCTATGGTGGGTCTGTGGAGCATGACTGCAGTGTTCTCCGTGGCATTGGCTATTACCTTGAGGCTCTGCTTTGCCTGGCTCCATTTATGAAGCACCCATTAAAAATCATCCTGCGAGGAGTAACCAATGACCAGGTTGACCCTTCGGTGAGTATTGATGTCAAACCATAGTGTAATTTTGTTTTGTCCGTTGTCACAGCCCAGTTTCTTAGAAGAAAGTCTCTTATAAGTACAGTTTTGTTTTTATGGGCATTTCTTTTGCCGCTTGACTTGAGATGCAGAGTTGGCTAACTTACTCCAAGACACAGCTGGGTTAAGACCTGTGATCATCAAGATGGAGATGATGGCTAACATTTAGGTGCCTTTCTCTGTTGTGTCTGTGGACCTGCAAAACAGATGCTTGCTGTCTCATCATGCTTGACATGAAACGTGGCTCCACTGGCTGCAGTGTGGGAGTCTGGGTAAGGTCGTGTGAGCACTGAGCCTAGAGGGCAGGAAATGACATCTGGGCTCTGCCACCATACAATCCTGTAATATCTAGGCCTCGTCCATTAACTCAAGGACTTTTCACTGAAGTTTCAGGCAGAGTGGACAAGAGGGTGGCAAAGGAATGTGTGAGTGTTGGTAGTTGTGGGAAATAGCAAGCTTCTCCTTAAGCATGTTAATTTTCCCACAGATGGGAGGAAAATGGTTTAATACCTAACAAAAATTTTTATTTTGCTGACCACAGTTGTCACACAGTTTGTGTTAATGTCTTCTGGGGAGGGAAGGAGTACACACTTTAGGACCCCTCGCTATCTGGAAGAGGCTTCATATGGTGGACGGCAGCCGTCACCAAAGAGGCATCTGTTGTCTCTGTAGATATAGGCCACGCTGTCTTCTGAGGGCAGCTGCAGGGTGCTGCGAGTCTCCTGACTGGAAAGGAACAGTTAGTTAATGGTGACTGCTCATGCTTACCTAGGTTCCCACAATGGTCCCATTATGTAATGTGTTTCTGGGCAGTTGAGGACTTATTCCTCAGTTCCTGGAAACTCAGCTACGTGGACTCTTCACAGGACGTTGACTACGGGGCAAGATCTGCCATTTTCAGCTGTGGGTGAGAGTGCTGTGTCACCTGTGTAGAATTTTAAGTCAGTGCTTCTTGACGGTCTCCCAGATTGTCCGGAGAGTCTAGAAAATGGTTCTCTTGGCTAAAATAGGACAGGAGGCACCGGCACTGTTAGAGTGTAGGTAGGTAAAGCGTCTTAAATAATGGTAAATGCCGGCTTGGGACTCCAGCACTGTGCCCTCCCTCGGTTTCATACCCATTCTGTAACTGCTAATGCTCATAAACACTGATCTATACAAGATTTTAAAAACATGTAATAGTAAGAACAAGCAGTTGATGAATTAATTTCCCAGAAACAGTGCTTTAACCTTTACACAGCCTGCTTAAGCAAATCTGTTCTCATAGGGGATGCTTTATTTTTGCCAGCTATAATGATAATGACCTTGTTACTTGACTAGACTAAAACAGAGGTGCCTGATTTGGGGAAAGAGTAACTTCAGCCTGCGGGATCCCCAGGCATCTTCTCTACTCTCTTCACCTGTGGCACTGCTCTCTGCACAAAGAATGGATTTCATGAGTAATTAATTCTTCCTTAAAGAACTCTCATCCTATTGGGGTATGTAGCTGGAAACTGGAGGGCAGAAGCTGGCCCTGACAGAGATGTGCAGTGTGGAGAGTCTGTCTCATTCCAATGGGCTTTGCTACTACAAAGTACCTGTGACTAGGTAGCTGGTAAATTAAAACTCTTCTCTCTGGAAGCTGGGAAGTTCAAGAGATGGCGCACTTTGTAATGTGGTAGAGGGACATATGAGAAATTGAACCAAACCTAACCTTGTATCACAAGTTTGTTTCAAAAAGAAATAAGCCGCTTTCCTGATACTGGCCCATTGTCTGTTAATGAAGGCTGCATCTGATTTACTAAATCACATCTAAAAGGGCCTATAAGTGTTAAAATGACAAATTTCAACATAAGTTTTGGAGGAGACTGTTAAGATAGGGCAATTAGGGAGAGTTACTACAGGAAGGGAAAACAGTCATGGGGTTTTAGGAAAACTCGGAATAGACTAATGTTTAGGTTTGCATAAGGGCACTATATAGTTTCCCACAAGGACACGTTTCTTAGAATGTTTCCTATTAAGTGTGCCTGCCTCTTACATTTGTGGATGTGTTTAGCATTAACATTTAATTAAATTAGCTAACTTTTAATAGATTTGCTGGATTCTGTCCCTGCACACCTGGTCCATTCTAAATGTGTTCCTAGGCCTTCTACAACTTTCTACTTCTGACCACTTGGAGGATAACTGTATTAAATCAGCCTGTTACACTGTGGTGTCATGGAGATAGCAAGGTTGACACCTGTCTTAGGGAAGGGAATTTAAGTTGCTATGATATTTTTGACCGGGATCATGTAGCTCATCAGAGGCTGAGCTTGGGACCAGGACCAGGGCTTCTTCTGGTTTCTTCTGCTACCACCCTTGCCTCCTCTCATAGTGCAGCCTCCCCAGTCCCTTTGGATATGGATCAGATAACAGTAATTGACAAAATCCTGCTGTGAACTGTCAGTGCTTTTGTAATTAGGCTTCATATTCCGCCTAAGCCTTCACCATGTGCGGTGAGCACCTGTATCAGAATTCTTAGGTCTCAACATTGAGGAGTTCATTTGGTTTACTCTGACCTGGAGAGACAATGGCTCTAAGTGTTAAAAAGAGTATGTATATATATATATTGGGAAAAGATTAATAATGTTAAGGTAATATTTATTAATAAACTAATAAAATAATGCCATGTGATACCCATGAAAATGAACAGAGATCCCAGTTTGTTTTCTGTGTGAGTCACAGCTGTCTCTTGAGTTTTGTTTGCTTCTTGAATTCTTATGTACACGTTCAAAATTAATTAAAAATTCTTCTTTGAAATAACTTGTAGGTTGATGTTCTTAAAGCAACAGCACTCCCTCTATTGAAACAGTTTGGGATTGATGGAGAGTCATTTGAGCTAAAGGTAAGAGTGTGTGAGCTGCTGGCTGTATATACCTAAGATGTATTTTTTTTATTTAACTATTTGGAAGAAACATGTGCCACATTTCAGATCATCATAGATCATGATGATTTACAGGAGTGGTGCTTTGAACCTTGAACTGAAAGAGACCCTTTAATAATGGCATTGGCACCAGTAGCCAGGGGTCACATGATACTTACTCTGTAGTAGGTGCTGTTATAAACACTTTACATGTACTGAGCCCTTCACACCACACCACAGCTCTTGGTTAGCTGATGACTAGAGCTACATGGAGTCTTTCCCTTTGCCTCTTTTGTCTGAATCACCCTGGTATAATTTGTGTCCCGGAGGTCCTGAGAATCCTTGGTGTCTTCAAAGCGCAGTGGGAATGATTTAACCTTCCTGGGTTTGGTGTTGGGAAGCCACGTTTTCTGTGTCTACACTGTCCCGTGTCCCCCTCATTGTTTTGTGCAGATCTTGCGACGGGGAATGCCTCCTGGCGGAGGAGGCGAAGTGATTTTCTCATGCCCTGTAAGGAAGGTCCTGAAGCCCGTTCGGCTCACAGACCCAGGGAAAATCAAGCGTATCAGAGGGATGGCGTATCCTTTTCGTTGGATCCTAAGTCTTTTCTTGCCTCGTGGAGTGAACAACTCCACTTGTTTCCACTATTTGCATCTTAGACAACAATCTCATAAAAGCTGGGGATCCGGGACAATGGAGTGGCCACTTGTCTGGAGGATTTTGGGGAGGCTGGAATCAGCACTCTGTTCTGTTGTGAAGTGCTTCTTCTGTGTCCTATGGGGGAAGATCACTTTATGCACCTCAGTTAACTGCTTTGCAGATAAGGGAAACTGTGGTATAAAAGCTTTGTTTTGCTAATAATGTCACTTAGCTAATTGGCACATCTGGGATTTAAACCTTGTCAGTAACCCCAGGCTTTTAACCTCTACATTTTTTTTTTCCTGGAAAAAAGCAGGGACATTTGAAAGAGTCTTAGAGGATGGAGGCTTGTGAAGTAGGTAGGGCAAGAAAGGGGGCTGCTTCAGTGAGAAAAGGGAGCCTTTGCAGAGGAAGTGGCACTCTGGGGCATGGCCTAGCAATGTGGGCCAGCAGGACTTGGGTGGTCAGTGGCCGTTGATGGGCACAGTGGGGTAGGAATTGAGCAGGAGCCAGTGAAGAACTGAGGGCCATTTTCAGCAGTTGGTCTTTATTTAAAAGTGATTTTCATTTGGAGAACAAATTTGCATATTAGGAGGACAGCTTCAGTGGTCATGTAAGAACTTCGGTGGAGTATTTGGAGAGTATGGTTGTGGAGGAAAATCACCTAATGGCAGCAGCTTAGTGGTAGTGGTAACAGAAGTATTGTGCCCTCCAGCAAAGACGGATGAGAGCTGCTACTAAGAGGCCGTAGAGGGAGAGCACATGGCACACACGGAAGAGAATTGAAACCATTGGGAAGGGCTTTGATGCTTCTTACCGAGGCTTGCAGGTAGGGGTGTTTGCTATGACAGTAGCTACAGCATGATGGAATAGGGGCGAGGGTAAGTTCCATGTTACACATGCTGAATTTGATGGCTCCAGTGAAATAAGTCTAGAAAGGACATTGGAATTGAGGATCTGTAGCTCTGGGGCAAGATGAGGGTTAGAAGTGAATGCTTTGAAGTCAACAGTCATGAAGAAGGCAGAGAGGAGACTGGAACCCCAGGAGGCCTGCAGAGCTGGAAAGTGAAGACTGGACCTCCTGGAAGCCCAAGCCAGCACCCGCTAAGGCGCCGAGGAGTCAGTCTTGGCAGGGAAAAACTTGAAGGCCTGGAAAGAGCTTTTCTTTAGAAGTGATGGAGGCGGAAGACACACGACCTGTTCTGGGCTNGGGGGACAGGGAAGCAGCTGTGTTAGAGTTGTTCTGTGTAGAATCTCCACAGAAAAGATGAGGGGAGGGCTTGGCGAAGAGAGCAGGCAGAGTACACGCCCCTTTGAAGACAGGTTGTGCCTAGGCGAATGGCTTAGGCTGTAAAGCGCTTGCCTTGCAAACATGACCTGAGTTTGGTTCCCCAGCTGTTGTAGTGGCCTGTGTATGGCTCTGCTACTGGGAAAGCAGATACAGGATCACTGGGGGTAGTTGATTATTTAACTTTTTTGGCTCATTGCTCTTTCGGGAGGCCCACCACCCAGCTCCTAAATAAATACATTGAGTCTTCCTCTGTGACTTGCTCTGTAGCTGGTGACTGGTCCCTGAAGTCTTCTTTTCTCACCCCTAGATCTCTCTTCCCAGATATCTCCTTTTTATTCTCTCTGCCTGCCAGCCCCGCCCATCCTTTCTCTGGCCTAGGTACTGGCCGTCCAGCTCTTTGGTAGAGAGAGCAACCTGGTGTTTTAGACAGGCAAAGTAACACAGCTTCACAGAGTTGGACAAATGCAACATAAATAATGCAACACATCTTTGCTTTACTAAAACAAATGTTCCACAGCATGAACAAATGTAACACATCTTAAAATAATATTCCACAATACCCAGGGCTTGCTAGCCAGCCAGCCTGTCCTAGTTAAGGAGCCCAGGATTAATGAGTCTGGTCAGCTCCTGGTAGAGCTTTATGGATGGGATTGGAAGGGAGTTTTGGGTAAGTTTCAGGTTAAGGTAAAAGGGGGAATGTGGTGGTGTTCCTGGGGTTGTCTTCTGGCCTCCACATGTGTGAGTACACACATGAGCACTGCTGCAGAAACAAACTAGAAAGGTTGTTCATGATTTGAGCGTTCTGTAGGCTGGAAAAAGTGAATTTAAGAGAGGGGAGTCTGGGGCAAAGTGACAAGATGATTCGGATCCCAGGGATGGGACTTAGTGGTTCTGCTCGCTGCTGCTTACCCATTCGTTGGTTGACTCATGCTCCTGGCCTGTTCTGTCTACTGCATGGGCTTTCATGAAGTTAACCGAGGTAGGGATGTGCAGTGTAAGGACTGCAGGTGTAGGGAAGCCGTTGTTACGTGGTGGCTTCTGTTCATAGGGTGTGTGTTCACATTTATGAGCACACAGCAGGGTTTGTTCAAGGCAGAACTTCGTGGAGGTGGATAGGGAGGGTTGGGGTGAGTTTTCAAATTGAGATGAGCTGAATTGAGGCCAAAGACGGGACAGGGATGGGGTTGGAATAAAGGTGTGACAGGAATGGCAAAGGTGTGCTGTCACAGTGTGGGGTGGTGACTAAAGATGAAAAGAAGACAAGGGGAACAGCTGCAAGGGTTCAGGTGAAGTTGAAATTTTTTTCATGATGGCAGCCTGGCAGGAGATGCCGATGAGCAAGAGGGCCTGTTTCCTCCAGGGTTGGAGCACCTGGCAGAGTGGGTGGGTAGTGCAAGATGATGGTGGAGAGGCAGGGTGAAGCAGTTGCCAGGATGGGCATCACTTAGTAAGGTGGCAGAACCCACACTTTCTGGAGAAGGCAGAGATCAAGGGATTGGAAGCCTGAGATTGAAGGTCAGGCCCGGTGGACATAAGTGTGTGTGCTTTAAAGAACAGAGGGATCGAATGGAAGAAAACTGTTGGTGTTTTGTCTCGGGAAGTGGTAAAGGTGGAACTTTGTCCTGCCTGACTTTCCCTACTAATGTCCTTTGAACCTTCCCCATGTGGAGTCTGAGGCAGGAGATAACTTGTGAGGTGCCACGACCCTCCTGAGTGAAGTGGACAGAACTAACCTGGCACAGATCCAACTGTGGAAGCACTCCTGGCACCCTGGGTCACATTCCTGTCTAGACCAAACACTCTAGCCCCCAGTTATCTGAACTGTCATTTACCAGACTGCTCAAAGCAATGCAGGCTTGCTTCTCTACCTTGCCTGTTTCAGAACCTGAGGAAAAGCTGTAGTTAATTCTGTGGGTTTTGCTTCTGTGGGCTGGTTTGGCTTGGACTGAGCACCTCCTTGTTCTCTCATTGGGAGATCTGTGGTTTTAACTGGTACCCCCTCATCCTCCTACCCCCAACCTCCAGTGCTGTTTTTCCCTCTTTGAGGTCCGTGACTAAGTAGACAGGTCCTGGGAAGGAGCTGCTGGTGGCCTGCAGCTGTGACTACAGAGTAGTCCCTTTTTATTGACTGCCTTCCACCCACTCTGACAGGAGAGAGGCCACTCGCTTTCCCTCTGTTTCACGCTGCTGATCCAGAGCTCATGGTTCAGTGTGGAGGAGTTAGGTACAGAAGCTCGGGGACAGGCAGGAGAGCCTGGTGAGTTGGGAGGACAGGCAGAGCCGGGAAGGTTGGGATTTGTGGCACAATCTGACTGTTTCTCCCATCAGTGGAGAAGCTAGTTTGAGTCTTTTGGTCTTTTTTTTTTCACACACCATGTACCACACATGTATGTACGTGCAGTACAGCCCAAACACAGCCTCTGCTTGTCCTCTGTTTCCCTGTCTTATGAGGGGTAAGAGGAAGCTGGCTTGTTTTTGTTTTTAGTAGTCAGATCTCTTTAGCTCTGAGCAAGTGTCTCTCTTGGTTCTACATCCCAAGGGCTTACCCTGTAGTAAGCACAAGAGCTAGGACTTAAGGCCCCGTCACAGGGTTGACTTGAGCATAAAATAAGGAGATATGTATGTGAAAGAGCTTTGGGATCCATGAGTGCTGTGGGGTTGTCTCGGGGTGGGGACATCTTCTGAGCTGTCCTAGGGAGAGTGGGTAGGCTCAGATTCCAAAAAGATGGCACCCTCTCAGTCCAGAGACTGTGAGATCTAAAGTGTTTGTCTAAACTGTCCAAAGTGCATTCTGGACAGAGACATGGTGATGAAACTGGGCTCTTTGTGTACTGAAAAATCCCTTTTTCTGCTCTTTCCCCATTTTGGATTTGTCCTTTGAGTCAAGTCAAATATTTATTGAGTGTTTCTGAGTTCAAAAGTGGAACTGTGGAAAGTTGTGTGGGATACAGCAGTAAAGCCCCTGCCCTCATGCAGCAAGGACAAGATGTGTCTGAAGGGAAACGTGGTACGTTCAAGTCGGGTGCTGGCTGGAGGGCTGCATGCAGGAGGCATCTATGGACTGAAGAGTGATGGAAGGCAGTTCAGGTGAAGACAGCGTGGATGGAAATAGGCGGCAGTTCCAGTTTGGGGGTGAGCAGGCTGGAGAGGCTGGACAGCAGGATCCAGGAGGGTTGCTCTTTAGCAGTGTTCGGACCCAGACAAGGAGAGGAGCTGGAGACAGGCCAGGCCCCGTGCCAGCATTTGCTTCTTAGTTCTAATGAAAACTGAGTGTCTTATTAATAGTAATTATTGAACAGCTTTGTGGGAATGGGCAGATCACACTGTGCTGGAGTCCATATGGATTATGGTGGTGGGAAGACTGTGTTTTTGTTCTCATTGCTTAGTCCTGCATCTGTATCTATATATCAGCTCTAGAGAGGATACACCGCACCTTGGAAGCAGGGTCAGGGAGAGTCTGTCTCTGATACAGAGTTTTAATTTGGGGTTATGGGTCCACATCCTCAAGCACCCACCCTTTCTGCTAATTTCTTCCTCTATTTCTGGGGTTCCTTGTAGGAAGCAGGGTAATAGTTTTCTCCAGAGAGCAGTAAGGAGAGGCCCCTCTGTCCTCACAGTTGCAGTAACTAACTCTTAAATAATAGAAAATTTTATTGGAAAACCTGTGGTCTTTCAAACAGCAGACTCCTTGGTCTTTCACTTTCTGCCTCTCTGTCCCCTCTGTTGACATCCTGGGCAGTGGGCTGGGATTGACCCAGGGCCACCGCAGTCTGGTATCTGGCCTGACCCTATGTTCCTAGAGAGGCTTCTTATAACGTCCGGCTACACAAAGATGCCAGAGTGTCCTCTGGTCTCCACAGGGAGCCTGGCTGTGGTTTGAAGAAGCAGACATCGTCACACTGTAGAGTGGAACAGTTACAGAGAAAGGGTTGTTTGGAAGTCAGGGTTGGGCTGTGGGAGCTGACTTTTACCAAATAGATATATTTGGTTTTCCAAGACAGGATTCTCTGTGTAGTCCTGGCTGTCCTGGAGCTCACTCTGTAGACCAGACTGGCTTTCAACTCAAGAGATCCGCTTACCTCTGCCTCCCGAGTGCTGGGATCAAAGGCGTGTACTACCACCATCTGACTTGACTTTATACTTTTCATTAAAGGAGTCTAGATTCTTTTTCATCATGGCTTTTAACCATTTTTTATAATAATGAAAAATTGAGTGATGGAACTATTAAGCTAAGTAATAATAGTTGGATGACAATGGGATTGTAAGTCCCAGCATGACACAAACTCCCTAACCTTCTAACCTGCTTCCCTCTGCTCCGTCATCCAAGTATCATGACTTCCTTAACCCTGGGCTGCAGGTACTCAGTGCGCGTATCCCCTCAGATGGCAAACCGGATTGTGGACTCTGCCAGGAGCATCCTCAACAAGTTCATACCCGATATCTATATTTACACAGACCACATGAAAGGCGTTAACTCTGGGAAGTGAGTGCATTTTAAAAGAGGTTTCCAATGGAGAAAGCTGCACCACTCCTTTCTGGTTTTTTATTTGTTTATTTATTTATTTATTTTCACCTCTCATTTTATTGGTTTGAATCTAAAGTTTTCAGGTTTCTCTCCCGAAAATAAAAACACTGGATTCTACAATTATCTACTTGGGTTAAGAAGTCGCTTTTCTTCTAAGGGGCAGCACGGCTGGTCCTCATAGCTGTCTGAGGTGAAGAAGAGGGGGGATGAGTGTGAGTGAGCAGTCTGGCTTTCACACAGCCCAGTGGAAAGTGATGGTGTCAGAGGTTAGGGCTGGAAGGATGTGTACACAGAGCTGGCCCTTCCCCCTGGGGGTAGAAAGGTCATCGACGCTTCCATACCTTTTGTTACTCAACCACCAGAACATTCTTCATTTACACATTGAGTGTAATGATGTATCCCAGGATAACTGTAAACATTATATTTAAAGAGAGTGTATGTGTTCTATCAATGTGTCTAGCACTCAGTCATACGACAGAAATGGTAACTCCTAATGTTGGCCTTTTTCTTCCTGCCTTCTACCTTAGCTGTAGGTCTGGAATCGATGGGTCAGTTCTGTTTTGGAGGGGATTGGGAGGGCTGGGGAAAGATACATGGTGTTCTCGGATCTCTTGCTTTACTAGAGTGGGCAGGAGGGAAACAGTGCAGGCCTGAAGGCCATGCTGCCTACCACCAGCTATAGTATAGTTTTTTATAGTGCCATTGACCCACCTGACCTGGTATAGTGTCAGTTTCTGTGAGTAGCGGCCATACATATAGATCAGGGTATGGACATGATGTTCATTAGCTTCAAAGTCCATTTAGAAAGTTATGTATAAAAGCAATATGTGACTTTCATTTATGTCTAGTCTTTAAATCCCAAGTTACTGGTCATAAATCATTGTTAAATCAAGTCTGGATTGCCCCAATCTGATCAAGTGATGGAGCCACACAAGGAGGAAGGGTCATTACAATGTGGTGTTCAATGCCTGGAGCCCTGGGAGCCAGCACCTCTTGGTAACATCTGTTAGTACTTAGACCATTATGCACATTTGCCCAGTGTGGTACATTTTGACTTACACAGTCATTACTTTTAAAAAAAAAGAAGTGATAAATTATTTTTTCTGTGTTGGGAAGCTGAGCTTTGCAAACTGCCAGTGCAGATCCTCAGTGATGCCATGTGCGTACTGCCTCCATGCTAGCTGTGCAGTTTGTCCTTGTGACTCAAAGGCGTCTTGTATGTTGCACTAGAATTTTATATGTGTCTCTAATGATGAGTGATGTTTGTTAAATATGAGTCAGATGCTCTGGAACCTTGGCTTTGGTAGGTGGTACAAACCTCTGACTAAGTAGATAATTGTTTTCAAGAAGTTAAAAACTGGGCAAAGAATTCTTCCACATAGGAAGTCAATATCGTGCATGCAAAGCATCATTAGCCAGCTTTGGTGGTGCTTGTCTATAATCTAGTCCTCCTTGCAGGCTGAGACAACAGGCTTGTGAGTTTGAGGCCAGCTGGGGGCTACATAGTGAAATACTGTCTCTAAAAAGAAAAATGAAATAAACATAATTATCCTAATTTTTCTGGAATCATTTTGGCCAGTGTTCTGGATATAGAAAACATTTTGAGAACAGCGTTGAGCAGTGTTAAAAGAGACAGCACTGTTGCAATTGTGTATGGACTGTACCATTGAGAAAGCTTTTTAAGGGATATATTTACTTTGCAATGGACAAAGTACATTTGAGCATCAAACCTGGCAGATTTGTGGAGAGTTGCTTCTTTTTCTTGTTTACGGACTGGCTATTTATTTTCCTTTCTTCTGGCTAAATTGGTTGTCATTGTTTTGTGAGGACAGGATCTTAGGCGCTTACCCAGCGTACTTCCAGTTCCTGGCTGTGGAAGCTTCCCTCAGGTGCTTGCTTGTGCAAAGGTGGAACTCTTTTGCCTTTTCTGGCTTCATGGAAACATCTGTTATTTCTCAGGCTTGAAGGCAGATGGTTGTAGTAAGTTCTGAATGGGCTCTGTAGTTCAGGGTCGAATGGACACTAACTTCCTTAGACTCTGGAATCTGTAGGACCTGCATTTGAGACTTAACCTTTGTCACTTGAACAGAGTGGACTTGGTTCAGGCTGCTTATTCCCAGCATATTCTCATTCATAAAATGAAGGCAGTGGTAACTTCTCAACAAGACTGAAATAGCCCTGGTGCATGCTCGGTTCCTAGAAGCCTGTTGACATTTTATTCTGTGATCGTTATAAACACATTGAGAGTCTTTGCAAAGGGCAGGGAGGGAGAAAGTACGAGATTAGAAGACTATCTGGAAATGCAAACTTGTCTCTTGCCTTGGTTCTGCTTTGTGCCCCTCAGTAGTCTTATTTCTTTAATGAAGAAGGCATGCCTGTCACTGTATGCTGCCATGTGTGCCTTTACTTACTCAGTGTCTGCCTTTGAATCTCTAGGTCTCCGGGCTTTGGACTGTCTCTGGTGGCAGAGACTACCAACGGCACCTTCCTGAGCGCTGAACTGGCCTCTAATCCCCAGGGCCAGGGAACAGCAGTTCTTCCTGAGGACCTTGGCAGGAACTGTGCGAAGCTGCTGCTTGAAGAAATCTACAGGGTATGCCCCTGCCTCTGCAAATGCGGGGAAAGGAGCAATCTGAAGAAGGGAGCAGATGTCTTTATAGCCTTCTTTATTCCTTCTAAGCACATACACTAGCGAGCTAATCTGTGCCTGTGCACTAGGTGTTTAGAATGAACTAGTTTGATGGGTTCATCGAATTAGTCCATGAGCAGAGATCTGTTGGGACATAGAACAAATAGGTTTTAATGGAGACAGGAGAGAAATGGAGCAGTCGGAAAAGGGAGTGAAGTTCAGTAGGACACAGAAGCAGGTGAAGTGAGATGAAGACTGGCACACTGACTTCTCATTCTCTCTCTCCCTCTCTCTCTATCCTCATCTGTTTTGATTTTATGTGCATGACTGTCCTGCCTGTATGTATATATGGGTACCACATGCATACCTGTGCCTGCAGAGGTCAGAAGAGGTTGTCAGATCCCCTGCAACACACGACTCTGAGCCACTGTGTGGGTATTGTGGTTAATCTTGGTTCTTTGCAAGAGTAGCAAGTGTTCTTAACCACCATGCCACCTCTTTAGCCCTGGGGGTAGTCTCTTTTTATGCCCCCCTTCCCCTGCGCATGCACCAAACATTTCTTATGGACTCACCTTCAGATTTATCAAGATAGAAATCTGGATTTGTATGTGGATAATTTGCAGTATTTCTAGAGTACTGAAGACCATCTAGAGAAGACCAAGGCTGTCACAGCATGGAGGAGGCTGTGTGAGAACTGGGCAGTGGGAAAGAGAGACTTCAGCCAGTTACCATTTTGCATAAGTGAGCACACATTTCACTCTGCTGTGTCTAAGGTGACTGAAAGTAAGGAGGAGGTTGTGGGGGAAGAGAAGATGCTGGAAAAGGAAAATATGTTTCTAAGGGAGCACGTTATGGGTACAGTCCCCAGAATGACCACACAGTAGAGGACTGTTTAACATTGCAGTTGCTCACCTGAGCCAAGCCTGGCATTGAAACCTGCTCAGTGGTCATGTGGCAGAATGTCGGCATTCTCACAGTGGCATCAGAGAGACTGAACTGTTTAACAATTAAGTAAGCACTGGTCCTAAGTGGCTGTTTCTAACCTAATTAAAGCTGGGAGTGTCTCCTGATGTACCTGAAGAGCATGGCATAACCTTGTGCTTGCTGTTGGGAGCAGGGGAGGCAGCAAGTGAGGGCCTCCTCAAGACATGGCCTGTCAGAAATCTTGTGTAGCCAGGTCTGGTGCAGGCTTGTGTGTGTGTGTGTGTGTGTGTGCCACATCAGCTCATTTTTGATGACAGATTTAGCATTGGTTTTGAAAGACAAGTAATGATAAGATGTTTGTGGGTAAGTAATGGAGCCATCGATTCACCAGTTACTTAAATCATGGTTTTATTAAGTGTTCTGTCTGTCTGTTGGGTTGGGTAAAGGTATGGTGATAGCTGTCTGTCTCTAAAGTACTTGTTGGCTTGTATAGGTCTTCATTTCCTGACCTCGTGGCTGATTTGTCCTCTCTGACTGTGGGGACACTTCTGTCCCTTTCTAGTAGACAGTGGGAGAATGAAAAACCTTGTGTTCCAGAGAAGCTCAGCAGGTGCCCATGGGCACAGCTGGAGTTTGGGTTTCATATCTCATTAATAGCAGACTCGAGCCCTGGGGTAAAATAATGGCCGACCAATTCCAGGAGGAAAACATACATCCTGGATTAGATATTGGATTATCTTTAATTGAGATCTTTTAAAAGCCATTATTGTTCCTCAGCCAAATTTGCTTTGTTTTAGTCACTAAGAAAACTTTGTGTGACTGTCTCTAGTCTTTAGTAAAAGGATGAAAATACTTACTGCTTTTTTGACTAATTCCTTGTACGTCTGTGGTGTGACATATAAGCGATAAAAACCCTCCCATCTGAAGATGCTCTTTTTTAAAAAAAAATCAGAATTGTGAGTCTCTGACCCAGCTCCTTCTGCCTGTGGGTTACCATGCCCTGCTGGTTCTGTCCTGTTCTGTCCACTGCCCTGCTTTCTTTCCACCTCACCTCACTTCGCACTCTCATGGGAGCTGCTCTCCTTGTCTTCAGAGGGGCCGTCTTTTCCACATCCTCCTCAGCCTCCCTCTCTGAGTCTGTGTTTCTCCCTCCAAACTTGGGCTTGGTCTCTTTCTGTGAGCAGAGCCCCTACTCTGACTGCTTACCTTCCCGGAATACAATGGTATTTGTGAGCAGTTAGAAAAGCCCCACCTCAGGTACTGCTCACCTCTCTTTATCCTGAGAGTACATGCCTCTGTAGAGCCTGGCCGCTTCCCATTGGCTGTGAGCCATTCCACCATGCTGCTCTTCTCTTCTTTCCAAGGCCTGCCTATCCCTCCAGGCCGTTTCAAATGCCTGCTTCCCAAAGCCTGCTTCTGTTGTTGGGCAAGTAACACCCGTATCTGTGCCCTCACATCTTGTAGCCTGCCACCACCCCTCCTTCCATGGTATCCTGTACATGAACCCTGACATATTTACTGTATTAAGATCTCTTCAGTACCTAATCCAAGTCAGCTGAGGATGGTGCAATAGCAGCTCGGTCTAGGAAGCAGATGGAAGAAGAAAGTTTAATTTTAGTCTGGCTCAGGAAAATGGAACAAGAGCTGTGAACCAATTAGTTCTGTTCATCAGATTTCATGTTTTGCATGGAAAAGGAGCTATTGTCCTAAAAGTTCACTGAATAAAATAAAAAATTTATTAACTTGAACGGAATGGGTTTTCAAAAGGCCTACTAACCTACGAGTGTTTGAACTTTAGTCCACTATTCTGGAACCTCTGGTATTCTGAGTGTCTCTGCCTTCCTCTCTCTCTACCTGTTGGGCCCCCTTTTCTGGTTTGTACTATGATTAATCATTAGAGTGTTTGTGTTTACAGGGCGGATGTGTGGACTCGACCAACCAAAGTCTAGTTCTGCTGCTCATGACCCTTGGACAGCAGGACGTTTCCAAAGTGCTGCTGGGACCACTCTCCCCCTACACGTAAGCTGTTTTCATTTGGCCTCGTTGTTCTGTTCAGTTTGATTTTCTGACCAACAGAATGATAAGGTGTGCAGTGTATAGCCTGTGACCACAGCAGTGTGCCTGCTCGTATTGATCTTTAAACAGCCACACTTGTGACTGCTTGCCCGCTGGTGTCTATTTAGTCACACATGGGTGGCAGCTGTTGTCCTCTTGTTACCTAAGCTGTATCAGATGTATATTGGGCAGGTCTTGTGTCTGTGCTTGATGTTTTGTTAATATTCTCAAGATAAACTCTTATGTAGCTTGAAGTTTTTCCAGTCCCATCTTTCCGATAGCGTTCTTACTGTGGCAAATGGGCTATTTTTCCAGTGATATAACATATTAGCTGGCTGGGAGAGATAAATTCATAGGACTATTACTAAACCAGTTGGGAAGTTACAGAGGTGAGTTCAGGCAGTATCAGGTGGATATTAGCAGAAATGAACTGCTAATATAAAAATTTGCACACTACGAGAATAGTAGCTAGCCAGAAGACTCAACTTACAGAGCTCAAAGCGAAAGAAGCGTTTCTAGTCAGGAATCAACGATCAGGTTTAGAAACAGGCTGCGTGTGTGTGTGTGTGTGTGTGTGTGTGTGTGTGT
>LOJH01015288.1:6647-25768 GCA_001685095.1 Ellobius talpinus | reverse complement strand
GTAAATTGGGAGCATGAGGACCTTGGGAGAGGGTTGAAGGGGAGGGGAGAGGTAAGGAGGGTAGCAGATAAAAATGTAGAGCTAAACAAAAATAATATTAATAAAAAAGAAACAGAAGTAAAACTATTTCACTTTTCAGTATTGAAACTGCATTTCTAAGCGTTTATTGGGCAGACACAAAAGGACTGGTTAAGAGGGCATGCGTACAAGGACAGAACTACAGCACCACAGCAGATGTCTGTGGATGTCAGAACCCCTGGGACTGGAGTCGCAGTGACTGTGACCTGCCTGACACGAGTGGTGTTAACTAAGTGGACTTTCCAGCCCCAAACATTGTCAATATTTAGAGGCCACTAGTGCACTGACTGAGGTTTTCTGAGACTAAGTTTGTATATCTTCTACAAAAGCTGGCTAGGGACAAGAATGTTTTATCTCGTTTTCTTGCTCAACTGTCCTTTGAAACTGCTAATATTGTATTTTAGCTTTCACTCTTTTATTTTTATTCATTTCTAAGTTTACTTAAGTAAAACCACAGGCTAGTTCTTTGGACTCTGTAAACTGATTTCCTTGTCAAGCCACTGAAAATATCTGGTTGATTACAAAATACAGCTTCATAAATCACAATAACCTTATTCCACATCTTCTTTCTTTCTTGTCAGAAAGATAATTATTATGTCTCTTTAACTTCTTTGGTCATTTAGCTACAATGAGTTGGTCTAAGACCTACTGACATTTTTATTCCAGAATTTCATCATGCATATCCTATTTATCCTCAGTCCAAAAAGACAGCCTTATAGTATTACATATGCTTTTATCAACAGCTGTTAAAATGTTTGCAGTTATCAGTTTATCAATCACTTTCAGTATTTGACTGTGAGTTTATCAAGGCTAATAACATTCTAGTAACGGATCCACAAGAGACTGGAGGTCCTCAATAAACATCTGTTGAGTAAGGTTCATTTAAAAAAGAATCTGATAAAAAATTAGCCTATAATAGTTAATTTCACTAAATAAAATGAACGGAAAAAGTTATACTACACACCTCCTTCTACAGCAATGTTCAATGTGATTGCCACAAATTACATGTGGCTATTGGGTACCTAATATATGTGTGGTCAGTCCAAGTTAAGATGTGCTGTGAATGTAAAATACTAGATTTCAAAACTCTGAACTATCCCAATTCTGTATGTTTGGTTACATAACAAAATATTTTTTGCATACTGAAAAGAATGAGAAATATATTCATTTGTATATTTATCCACATAATGAAATATCATTTTCATAATTTAGGGTTAGATAAAATATAGTATTAAATTAGTTTTGTCTGATTTATTTTACTGAATTTAATACTACATTAGAAAATTTTAATATACCTTAGTGCTCAAATTATATTCCAATTAGGATATGACTTTCTAAAAAAATTAGTTGGCCAACTGGAAAAACATACTGCCAATATTAATAACATTATTTTGAAATAATAGGCAGAGAGATTTTACCATGCTTATTTAGTGAGGAACTGAAGCTCATTTCAAGCATTAAAGGCTAGGGATGAGGAGGAATCTGGGCTCTGACTATAAGACAAGAAGAATATGATTTATGATGTATTGTGGAAAGTCCATATTCCCCTGGGTATACCCCAAGCACTGAAAAAAGAAGTCCTGACCACTCCAAAAGAATCCCTAAGGGTTTCTCTTTGAGCTCCAGAAGCCAGATGTGATGGTTGCAGCCAGAGACTTAACACAACTCTGTCATGGGGAGCTGAAATACAGGAAGCTTCAAAAGTCCTCCATGTATCCATTCTTCTGCCTTTTTGATTCTTTGAATTTAAGAAACAGTCTTATTTAAGATAATCATCAGTCTGACTACAGGGCAAGGCCAGTTCAGGCACCCTCTCCTCTATTGCTTAGGGTCTTAGCTGGGGTCATCCTTTTGGATTCCTGGGAATTTTTCTAGACCCATGTTTCTTGCTAACCCCATAATGGCTCCCTCAACCAAGATATCTTTTTCATTGCTCTCATCTCTGTCCATCCTCCATCTCAACTATCCCATTCCCTCAAGTTCTTCTCAACCCTCCCCTTCTCTCCTCTTCCCCTTCTCTCCTCCCTTCTACCCTCCACCCCCATGCTCCTAATTTTGTCAGGCGATCTTGTCTGTTTCCAACTTCCATGTGCGTCTATATGTTTTTCTTTGGGTTCACCTTATTACTTAGTTTCTCTTGGATCATGAACTATAGGNTCTTAAATATCATCATAGAACCTTTGTCCAACAACAGATGGAAACAGAGGCAGAGACCCACATCAGAGCACTGGATGAGTTCTCAAGATCTAGTTGAATAGTAGAAGGAATGAGAATATGAGCAAAGAGGTCAAGACCATGAAGGGTTCATCCACTGAAACAGTTTACTTGAGCTAATGTGAGCTCACCAACACCAGCTGGACTGGGAAGGAACAAGCACAGGACCAAACTAGTCACTGTGAATGTTGTTGACAGTTGCATGGCTGGGGCAGACTGAGGGGCCACTGGCGGTGGCACTGGGATTTATCTCTATTACATGGACTGGCTTTTTTGGGATCCTATTCTCTTTGGATGGATACCTTGCTCAGCTTAGATGTAGTAAGGTGGGCCTTGGACCTTTCACAAAGCAAAGTGCCTTACCCTCTCTTAGGATTAGAGGGAATGGGGTGGGAGGGTGTGTGGAGGGATGGGAGGAGAGGAGGGAGTGGAATTTGGATTGGTATTTTTTTAATCTAATTAAAAAACAGTCTTATTTGGGCATGTTTAGGGGTCTGCAAAGTTCTTTCAAAGATAAAAGCTAGAAGAAATTTTTTATAACAGGTATAGTTTTAGTTTAAATGTAGATAAATAAAATTCTTTGCATGTTTCATTCTTAATACATAATACTAACTTTCAGATATGTGAACTTCAATGTAATTTTAATTAAGTGACCCTTGAATAGAATAAAAACTCCCCTTCATGTACTACAGATAAAACTGTTGATTGAATTGATGAATATGCTCTAGAAACTTAAAACAACTAGAAAATGAAAACATCATTTCCTATTGAGGACATCTATTGATTGTGACTATCTAGCATCTCTATTTCCTTAGGGAGTCAACTACTCTAGTGAAGCTGGAAATCACCAAAATTCTCATCTAATGGTACCTCACCCCAGCCCAGGGCTACAATACAGAACTATGTGGGGACCCTGACCCAACAAATCACTTAAGCAGGTTGATAGTTTCAGGATGAGAACAGCCATGGCAGGACTATCAAATATTCTCTTCTAAATAAAAGCTCTCCTGTCACAGCAGAAAAGCAAACCAAAAAGGAACAGCAGAGCTTAGCCCAGTTCACCACATGAAGCACTATCTGTAGATAAATGACTTTACATTTTCTATTAAAAGTAAATTTGTGAAATGAAATTCTGCTCAATTTCCACATATTGATAAACACTTGATAATTTATCTTTCATTTCTGCCATTTTATAATTAATAAACCTAAGTCTCAGAGGCTAGAGGCTAGAAATTATCTTCACAAGGTGTGTGTATACATTGTATTCATGCATGCATGTATGTATTAATGCACATATATGCATAGGTGAATGTGTTCATATATGTGTACATATACATGGAGTTTTGAAGCTGATGTCATATTTCTTCCCCAATGGCTCTCCACTTTTTAAATTTAAATTCCATAGGGTCTCACATAAAACTTAGAGCTTGGTGATTTCTGCTAGCCACATAGGTCCAGGAACCCCCTACCTCTGCCTTGGGAATGCTGCATTTATAGGTGGTTGTCATGAATTTGACCTTTTATAACAGTTTTAGAGATCTGAACTTTGGTCCTCACATAAATGCTTTATCTACTAAACCACCTCTCCAGCCCCTTTACTAAGTCTCCCATATATATCAAAGTTAGAAAAAGACTCAAGGTTGTCTGATTGCTAGGAAAATGGTTTTTCATATTCATAAGAACTACAATAAAAATAGATACTATTTTAGCTAATTTAGACAATCAAAAATCATCTGATATTTAATACCATGAAGCAAAATTTCAACTTTAATTCAGTAAGCCCAAAACTTCTTTAACTATGTTATACTTCCTGCATTAAAAAAAGCCATCACCTACAACAAACAAACAGGTGTGTGTAGGAAAAGGAAATGTATTTTGTGGGAACATTAATATATCCTACTCAGTAAACACAATTCCAAAATCTCTATCCAGTAAAACCACATATGCACACAGCATATCATAACGTCCAGGTACTCTCAGTTATGATGATAGCTTATGATCATATAGTAGAGTCAATAAATATTTGTTGAATAAATAAATTTAATTCTCAGAACAGCATGAGGAAACTGGATTAAGTTTCATTATCATTTCTAGTTACAGACAATAAGGAGATTCAGAAATGCTAACTGGCTCCCCAAAGGTCACAGACTTTCTGCTTTGAAATCCCACATTAGGTTGATGTTGTATTAGGTCTTCTGAATTCATCTTTCAATAATGTATTAACCTCGGGGCTGGAAATACAGCTCAGTTTGTAGAATGTTTGTGTACCGTGCACAATGACTTGGGTTCAATCTACAGCAGCACTAGACCGAAACAGAATACATTAAGGTCTCCTTTAAAATGAGACATGGTAGCACTAACCACCATGCTAATGCACTATTTATATTGTGCAGGTGGTCCCACCACCAAAACTAATAAAAACTTCAGACCAAAACTAACAATGCACAAAAACTCTAAAATATGTTTAAAGTAATCATTAAGCTAAAAATTAAAAGCAAAAAGTTATTGTACGAGTAAAGAAAGAACTAAATTTAATTATATCAGAATGAATGGTTGATATTCTGAAAATTATGTCCCACAAAAATACTATGTAGAGAATAAATGGTATTTTGTTTGGGACACAGACATATTTTTGCCTTGTAATGGGGGTCTGCTGTAGAATTCAGCTGGTAACAGAAACTTAGTGTTGGTAGGTTACCACTGCCAGTGGCCAGCTAAGCAGTGATCACATGGAAGACATAGCAAAACTCATGAAAGCAATTTACTTCCTGTTAATTTAGTTATATAGAAGATATTTTACATAAATAAAATTAAACATCTAATAAAACTAGTGCCATCTACATTTAGCTACTGCATTTTACTCCTTCACATGTACCACAAGAAAATAGTGCACTGTATTTATGTTGTTTGTCTTCTAACTATGAAAAAAAAAAACTCGAATGTTCCTTGCCTTACTGTGCAACAATAAGTCCAGTAGGGACTTCTCTGCCAAGAGAATGGAAGCACTGTAGAAACTGACCTGACTACATTCTCTTGATGTAACAAACACTGCAGGAAGAGGCTATGTGCTTGCTGAGTCCCCTGGGATCCACAAACTCTGGGTGACCTTCAGCACTCACACACGGTGCTCACATGGACAAAATTACCTGCAGTTGAGGCCTTGATGTTTCAACGACATTGTCACATATACATCAACAGCTTATGGCAATATTAAGAAGACAAAAGTTAAGTCTCTTACAATTAACAACATGATCTGCGTTTGTACAGATGAAGAAATGATATTCAGGCGGTATCACAATATTAGTTCCATGAAATGGTCATAACATTCTTCACCCACTAAAACTAAAACAAAAACAACCCCCCCAAACCATACAGCAGTCTATCACAATTTGGGTAGTCTTTAACATGGAGGTGTCCTTACCATGAGGAGTGATGGTCTGTACAGGTTTAGCAGGGGACCTCACATTCCATATGGTCAAAGTACCATCAGAATGACTGCAAATAAATTGTTTTCCTTCATGATGCCAAGCCACAGAGTGAATAGCCTACATAGGGTGAAGAATTCTATTATCATACTAGTGACAAATGGTTTGGCAATTGACTTTAATAAATTTTTATAGTTTCCAAGCTAGACAATATATTAACTACATTCTCAAAATAACTTAGTCCTCCTACAATACAAATAAGACATTTCATAAAGGAACTGTTTAATTCCTCCTAATAATGCATTTCTTAAGCATACATTAGGACACTATGACAATGACATATACAATATGACATACAACAAGTTCAGGAAAACTGTTCTTAGAGCATATCAGAATCAGCCCTACCCAAACATAAACTACCAAGTTACTACAAACAATGCCTGATGGAAGAAATCAGCCACCCTGAGATAAAAGAATTGGTTTTAATTAGCTAAAAATCTATCCTAAAATTCAAAATTTTTATTAAGGATTAAGATCAATGAAAATTCCTCAGGATGAACATAAAAGCTTATTTTCAATACCTCAGAATAATTATGGAGGTGATTTTTAATCTGAGGAAACCATCCTCGTTTCCTTTGAATTACTTATTCCATGTGTATTAGTGTTTTGCCCAATGTACGTCTGTAGTGTGCTCCTAGTGTGCACAGAGGCCAGAGAGGACATTGGATCTTCTGGAAATGGGGATTCCAGAGAGTTGTGAGGCCCCATGTGGATGCTGGTAATCAAACCTGGGTTCTCTGAAAAGCACCCAGGGCTCTTAACCATCTTTCCAGTCTCCCAAGGAGACCCTTAACTCCTGTGCCATCTCTTCAGACCCACGAGAAGATCCTTTCTGATTAGAATATTATATTTCTAATCCACATCCGGAAAGTTTATGTGACTGACGTGTTTGTCCTCTATTTTTTCCCTCTAAATTATGACTTTTCTCTATAAAATCATATTTTAAAAAAAATTAATTCCTGAGGTTTGCTCTGAATTTCTTATTTTCGAGTCGGTGTGATGCACTTTTCATTCTTAATGGTCAGCTGACTTGAAAAGGTGCCCTGCTGAACTATGGGAACTGCACAGCACAGCAAGAAAGCAGTCAACGTAAATGCATGAAAAAGTTCTATCATACAAATACAGCCAAAACTTTCGATTATTTCAATGTCTCCTTATTTGGGTTCTTTGTGTGCTTATAAATTTAAGCTAAAATTATACAGCATTTTAATGCAGGTTGGATGAAAACATTTACATGGCGAAGAACACAGAGTGTACACGTGAACATTTAATACAACATTTCTGATTCAAAATATTTCTACCAAAATTTGAAATAGAGTAGCTAGGCAAATTGCTCCAAATATACTTAAGTCACTATAAAACCTCAATTTTAAGATAACTTTTACGGGGGCTAGAGAGATGGCTTAGTGGTTAAGAGCGCTGGCTGCTCTTTCATAGGACCCAGGTTCAATTACCAGCACCCAATGGTAGCTTGCAACTGTCTGTAACTCCAGGATCTTACACCCTCACATACACATACATGTAGGCAAAACACCAATGCACATACAATAAAAATTACATTAAAAATAAAATAACTTTTACCTTTATATATACTAACATGAAGTTATTTCCATAGAATGTGATCAGTGTTGAGAAGTTAACCAAAGCTATTCAAAATATTTTTTAAAAAAAGAGAAAATACATGTATTGTTTAGAATATGACTGCTGAGCGGTGAAACCTGAATCTAGTGAAGGAGAAATATTAGAGAAAGATAGTTCTCAAAGCACCCGATTGCTCTGTAGAAGGAGCACGCGAGGATTGCTGCAGCTACATGAGCTGTGGGTACAACGTTTCTCAGAGAGAGCTCCATGACTCAGAAGGTTCACTGATGATTGCCACCAACAATGCACTGTGTGTTCTAACTCCTCAGAAAGGAAGGTGATATGAATGTATTACTAATGGAATACATATACATGAATCTTAATGCAATTAGAAAAACTTCTATAACTACCCTAACATCAAATCTAAGCCAAGACTGAAAATCCGATTACTTGAGAAGCTGCTGTGAGCTACAGCAACGACCAGATCTGTACGGGCTAGCACTGCTGTTACCTCGTCATATGTGTATCTGTAGTCAGCCTTCTTCGACTTGAGGTCCCAGAGGACAACTGTTCCAGACTCAAAGCCGATCAAAAGCTGGGGAAAGGAAAGAATACCTTACTGAGGAATGACTTATTCACTGCATAAAATATTTATTTTGGACAATAAAGCTAATCATCATTCATATCCTTCATGCATAAAACTTTAATATAGTCAAACACCTGCACTGGGAGTTTCTAATCACACAGATGACAAATCAGAACATGGCAGGGCGGAGTTACATGCCTTTGATGATTAGTGACTCAAAATACAACTGATACTGCAAAGAGAAAGCAAGTTTCTTGAAGTCATGAGCCTATATTCTGATACATTTCTAAAAATTACTGATAAAATTGTACATTTATATGCATTTGAGATATTACAATTTCAAAGATCTATATATCATCAAGGAATTTCACTCAATGTACCTACTGATTAATTTCAAAGAATCATCCCATATTCTTTCCTGAAATTAAAGCTCAAGATTCCAATAACCATACTGCTTCCCAACATTAAGCCAGAATGTATGTTCTACACTATGTACACCCTCTGGAGCCTGATGGCTCTCTGTACTGTGTGCCCTGATGACCACAACGAATCAGCTGTCTGTCACAGACCTGGCAGTTATCATGAATGCTAGTCCTGCCTTCAACAAGAAAAACCATTAACTAACTTTAATATGATGTTCTGTATCTTTCTCATTTATATCCCCCCATCTCTAGTACCTCCCTCCTGGAAAAATACAGAGATCTCCTTTCTGACCCATTTCATATTCATTTCATATTGAAAGACTGGCTACGATATCCGAAGCTGAAAAAGAAATACGTATGCTTCTATTTAAAAATCTGTCAGCCTCACCATTCTATTCTATAAAAAATAAACTATACAATTATCAGATTTATCACACCTCTCCTGCCCAACACACTCCATTTGCTGATTCTGGAACTTGTTTCTCCCAGCATTCTCATATTTAACTTTTGTACATGCTGCCTTCCTGTCTGGAGGGGCAGGGTGCTGTTTAAATGGAATCCCCTGATTAGCCCCACTTATCTTTAGATGTGCTCTTAGCAGCTGCCTCTGGGAAAGACTTCCCTGAATGACCACGTTACATCAGTGGCCATCCATTGTGCTCTAGTAATACTCCATCCTTTGATAGTCTGAAGGGTTAGTTTTTACTATACCATTTTCATCTGAATTCTCCTGCAGACTATAAAACTGGCTCAGTGGGTAAGGACTAAAACTATCTTGTTCACTATTATACTTTTAACATATGTCATGGAGTCTGATATGTTCTTGCCTCATAAATTGTATACTGTCTATCGGTGGCCCCATACCCCTGCCCAGTGTGATAGTTGTTAACACTGACTGTCATTTTGATAGGCTCTAGAATCACCAAAAAGACATGCCTTTAGGCATGGCTATAAGGGGTTATTGTGATTATGTTAACTGAAGTAGGACAAACCATCCTAAATGTAGACAGCACCCTCCATGGGCTGGGGTCCTGGACTGAAAGACGATAAAGTGAGCTAAACATTACCTATGAGAGGTGAACATTAGCTATGAGAGGTGAAATACATACTCCTGAAAAGACCTTGCCATGGTTTCCTTTTCTCCGGAAAGCTTGGATACATGATATGGCAATGTCCCATAGAGAATGAAGGACATTCAGAAATAACAAAAGGAAAAATTTACAAACTGATAAACTATGTTAGCAGCTCAAGGTATAGGTAAAGAAAGAGCTCTGGGTGTGAGAGTGCCACTTCATAGACTTGTAACTTTAAGGAATTTGCTTTGACTGTTCACATTTTTAATAATCTAAGGAGGTCACAGTACTCTTTAGCCTCTTTCAGCCTGACACAACATCCAAATGAAGTCAGAAATATGCCCAACAAGTTAGGGTTGAATGATAGCAAGCTTCTCAGATCTTCTCTACAGAAGCAAGACAAGGAAAATAAGAACCTAAGTTATGTAAGTCCTCGGAAAATCTCCACAGGATGTATTCCTACTAGAAAGCTTCATTTGGCAGTGGGTGGCAGTTAATGTACAGGGCCCTAACTGGTCAAAGTGCTGAGAATGACTATTTAGTGTTTAGTCCTAAAAGGGACATCTTTATCATGACTGCTACCATGCCCCCCATACAGACTCACAAATACACATAAACACACACACACACACACACACACACAGATACACTAAGTTAGTGAGCATCACAGAAGAGGGAGCACAAAGAATATGAAAGCCAGGGGAAGGGAAAATGCTATGGGACAGTTTTCTGGGCAGGACATGGCTATTGCACTCATAAACTCCCAGCCACTGTGGTCACCTCAACTAGAGCTAGCCTGACAACACTATAGCAGGCATGGTACAGGGACACCAAAGCTCCATCCTAGCTGAGGAACTACAGACAGTTAAGGTGCTGAAGTGGGGGGAGTCATTTTCCATAAGTGGTACAGGCACTTGGAAGTTGTCAATGCCATGTTTAGAGAAGCCACCCCAATTAGACCCAGTGGTAATTTAAAAACTAATAAAAATAAAAAACCATAAGAACAGCATGGGAACTTTTTAGGGTGAAAATGAGGTCTAGAGAGAGGAGGGGGGAAGTAAGAGAGAGTAATGTGATCAAGATGAATTACATGCAAGAGATCTTCACACATGTATATGAAATTAACATACATTTAAAAAGAATTGTTGCTACTAGAATGTTACATAACTTAGAAAGATGTAAAAACTCTGCAAATCACTTGTTAATATCCTAATTTTTCTCCTCTATAACCAAGCATGGTGGTTAACAATTCTAATGGCAGCACTTGGGAAGCCTTTGAGACAAAAGGACTGTGAGATCCAGGCCAATCTGTGCTACACAGTGAAATCCTGCATAAATAAACAAACAAACTTGTAAAAAGCCTGGAGTTATAGTTAGAGTGTTGGTAGATCACTTGCTTAGCATGTGCAAGGCCCTAAATTCAACGTCCACCACCAAACATAAATACATAAACAAGTGGTTGCACTGAGTATGAACACAGCTCTATTTGGTTCATGGCAGCAGTGATATGCATGCATTTCTAACATGGCAGGGAAACATGCATAATGTAACATTTGCATGGCTGAAGTACTATGGATGTAGAAGAGAATATATTTTCTGTCAGAATTATCTGGCCAGACATTATTTATATATACTTTTAATTTGGACCTTACAGTATAGAGAAGTCAGTAGTGGTGAGCTAGCCCTGCAAACAGGGCTGACAGAAGCCAAAGCAAGCAGGCAGCAAAGAGCAGTCTGCAATTGGGGAAAAGTGACTAAGCACGGCCTTCTAGAGAGGATACCATGAAAAATAAGGAAATCCAGACTACGCCTTAAGGAAAACTCAGTCACCCTGTCAGACAGTGCAGACACACTCAACACTTAAACAAGGAACCACCAAGATGAGAATGACTCTCTAGGAAGGTTGGACTCAGTCCTAAATGGGATGTCTTCATTAGACACTTCCCCTTCAAGGCTCAGGAATCTATGCAGAAGAGGAGGTGGAAAGATTGTGAGCTTCAGGGGTGGTGCATGGTTCCAAGGAAACACAGTCTTCCAGACCCAGTGGAACTGATGCACATAGGAACTCACAGACACTGAGGCAGCACTCACGAGATCTGCACAGATTCAAACCAGACAGTAAGTCCAGGAAGCTATTTGCAGTTGGTACCTGCTGGGAATGGACAAATTAGTTTTCTCCAATGGTGTGCCACTGGGTATATCAACCACAGCACATGTCAAGGCAGTCTCCATGCCCAGGAACAGTTCGACAACACAAAAACAAACTCCATTTTGTGGAGCGGGGTAGGGGCTTTCTGTTTCACTTTGTTTTGGTATTTGTGGGTCTTACTGATTTTTTTTGTGTGTTTTGATTTTTATTTTGTGTGTGTGAGTGTGTGTAAGGTGTGAAAGAGAAAGCAAATGCAAGAAGTTATTGGAGAGGGAGGTGGAGAGGAGTAGGGAGGGTAGGAAATGATTAACATATATTGTATAAATTTTTAATCAATGGAGAAAAAGAAATAAGAGCATTGCTGATTGCCATCAACTGTGACAGACCTCATGAGAAGAGACACTACGAAGAAAAGCTGGAATGACTTAGGGAGTAACTCCATGTCAAGGGAACCTTGCTAATTCTCTGGGCTTTCCAGCCAGAGGCTTGGCTTTTAAACAGACATCTTTTGTAAAAAGAATAAGAAAGTAATAACCAGGCTACGGTACATTTGCTGTATGTGATGCTTCCTTTCAGCCATATAACCCACGGTCACTAGCCAAATCCAAATAGTTCAGGTATGCATTCGTGTTTCAGTGGCAAGCTGAGAATAGTGGTAAATAATTTATAGGTTCGCCCTTTCTCACTGAGAGAAGAAAACATTGAGTCAAATCCCTTCACAAGATAAAGTTTTCCATCGTTGATTTCTGACAAACTTTCTGGTGCTCATTCAGGTTAAGGTTCTAAAATTATACAGGTAGGAAAGTGCCATTATTAAGTGGGACTACGTGAAAGAGGGTTAGTGTAAGAAAACAGAAATTCACAGAAAAGGAACCTTTATTATTGTTAAATGTATTGATTAACCCAAGAAAATGATAGCTAGATACAGGCGGCCTAAGTATAAAAAAATTGAACAAGACTTTTAGAACATAACAAAAATGTCTCTATATTATTAATTAGGCTTATTTATGAAGAAAAACTTAAGGAAGTTGACCCATAGAAGCTATTCTATGAAAATGTAACATATGATAAGCACTATAAATCTGTAAACTAGATTAAGAATCACAATCTCTCCCTCCCAATCCCCCCAAAATACCGGTATACATTATCAGAAAATCAGGGAAAATATTCCGAGTCAGTTGAATACAAATGAATACTTTATATTGATTAAGTTCTATTTACGCTTTAAAATTTTTAGCCCTTTTAATTAGAAATAATTTTAATTCTTCCACTTGTTCTTCATGAAGAATAACAAGCCGTTACATTATTCGATACACAAACCTTGGTCCAATCTCAACTTTTCGGCAACAGTGTAGTCCTAGGACAGTTTGCATATTTAAAAGTCAAAACAGCATGGATTAATTAACAAATGTTTGTTTAGAAAAAAATTCTACCTTCCCCTCATCCATGGGATTATCACTTATATGGACAACAGGGCCTGGGTGAGATTTAGACGACCTGAAAAAAAATAAGGTTTTTTACTCATATAAAAGTTAAAGTATTCATCACAATAAAAAAAGACTAACTTATGAAGAAAATATTTACATTGCCAATCAAAGAAAAAATGGTGAAATTCATATGACTGTAAGTTAAACTTTATAATTACATTTTCTATATAGGAAAGATCTTCAATTTAGTCAAACATTTAATTTGGCATAGAAAATCTCCTTTCATTGTGAAATTAATATTTCAAAACAATGTAAGTTTAGTGCTAGGTGTCAGTTGGAATATCCCAAACAATTCTACAGCTCATGCCAGAAGCAGAAAGAATCTATTTTAGTTTTTCTGAAAACCCGGAAATGATTGGTACCTATACCTATATCAGAGAGAGAGAATAGAGGTAAAAATATTACTGGATTATGTCCAAGCATTTGGGAAAAGCACGTCCCTGTTCATGAATGCTGGAGCCTGGGACACTGCACTACTTCAGAACTGTGAAGACTTAGAGCATCCTGCCCTCTAGATGTCATGATCAACGCAAAGAACAAACGGGAAACCCACACTTCCAAGAAAGGGAAGAATGTCCCTGTCACAGAAAGCTCTTCTGTTTCAAATATTAAAACTGTAGAATGTGTTTACAAAGAGTTTTGCAAACAGCTTTAGAGCTTTGTTCTCATATTTAAAGATTGTAAGTGAAAACTTACAAAAACAGATGACACAAAAACCTTTCAGGAAGTGAAAACTGGCATTAGAGATTCTTGGCACCAGTTCAATCCGACTTTTGTTAATTGTGGGGATACACTAATTTTAATAAACATTTACATTGCATAATTATTAGAAGATATAAAAGAAATATAATTAGGAGGCTAAAGCAAAAATTGAATTAGAAGATAAAAGAAAAATGAATGCTTTCAAACTAGCAGGGATATCTACAGCATTGAAACTATTAAATGTAACAGTTTATATACAGATGAAAACATATATTGTGCATTTATAAATATATATGAATATAAAAGGCTTAAATTTAACAACTGTCCTGACAATAAGATAATATTTATTAAAAAACCAAAAGATTTATATTTAATATCACGAATGCCTGACATATCAATCCCACATGGATTCACTAAAAGCTATAAGATACTAATGCTTGATACTTTCAGATATGGAATATTGGCTCAGACTTACAGTTCAATGGCTTTATTCCACATAATGACATAGCCTGAGAGTGTGAAGGACTCCACATTGACAATATGTATATTACCTCGTTCAGTGCCCACATAGAGCCACTTACTCTGGAAAGGCAGATGGCAAAATGTAACCCTGAAAGAGAAAACACAAACAGAAAGGAAATTAGAATATCTGATACCCTGTCCTGATTGTATTACATGGTTACTTATGAGGTAACTAGTGTGCTTATTATATATATATAATAATTATATATATAATTTTAAAGAGAAAATACAAAATAATTATGTTTATAAACAGAAAAAACAAAACTGACAATGAAATAATCTGATTCATCTATTCACTGTCATCAATATTTAATCATGCTAATTCAACTTGTATAGCAAACATATAGCTTTACAGTAAACTGTAAGGCATGGTGAAGAGAGAATAGATTTTGAAGTAAGAACATGTTCCAAATCTGGCTACATTATCCAATGTGTACCCATGTGTACATCACAGATCTAACTTTTAAGTCAATATTCAACCATAACAATAATGCTCAAACAATTATACCAATAATATTATTAATAACAACAAATAATACAAACTGACAATAACTACTACAAGGTTATAAGTACTAATGCAATTCTAGGGCTCTGACAAGAGCGTATATACAGCATGTTTGATACCTCATTAAATGCACAATTTCATTACAGAGATTCTTCAAGATGAAAATATATATTTTAAGCAATGAAATACAGCTAATTTTTATTCCTTTTTAGAGTTAAAGTTCAGGCAGACATTAAGGTTTAGACATTTGCAGTTTCTATATCTCATATGATAAAATATACTCTTTCAAAGGATTTATGTGAATTTATTACAATGAACTATAGACACACCTATTTAACCAGCAAAATAATTTTATAGCACCGTCTGAGAATCAATTTTCTGACATTCTTGGGATTAAAGTGTTTTAGATTTCAGACATTGTCACATTTTGAAATAGTAGTATATAAATAAGACGTTTTTGGAATGGGACATGAGTCTAAAGACAACATTGGTTTAAATCACATCTATACCTTTTAATACAGCTTAAAGGCAATTTTGCACAATTTTTGTGTGCCTACGATTTGACTGAATACTGTCCTATGAAGTGCAGAATTTTCCATTTATTGTCATATGGGTACTCAACATTTAAGATTGGAGATCATTTCCTACTTTATGACCGATCAACCTGTACTTTGCTCTTTCCAAGGTTTACATAACACCTTTTTGAAAACCTTAAGGAATAAGGAAAAGGAAGAAATTTGAATTAATGGGTAAGTGTAATATTTTAATTGTGACAATGGTTCAACAGAGTGTGCAGATATGTATCAAAACTGAAACAGCATACATTAAGTTTACATTTTTAATTTATGTTACTTACAACTCAAAAAAACTGCCTAACATTTTTGTTTAAACAGATCTGTGGATTTAGGAATTATGAAAAATTATCTAGCTCTAGTTAACATACAGACAGAAGTAATAGTGTTAGGCTGCCTAGGTTCAATTTCCAGGTCTCCCATTTATTAGTATATATTCTTAAGCAAACTATTCATTTTTTTCAATCTCCATTTCTACGTAGCAAAACACATTTGTTTCACAGTATCCATCAATGATCAGTAAGACAAAGCATTTAAGATACTTAAAACAGGGCCTGACGTTAAATATTCAATGAATGTCAGCTGTTTATTGTTAAAAATAAATTATATTCTCAGGCTAGAGAAATGGCTCAGCAACCAGATAAGAGCAGGGGCTGCTCTTTCAGATGACCTATATTTGATTTACAGCACCTACATGGTGGTGTACAACATGGCAGTTGAACTGACCCATGTGGGTGCTAGGGAACCAAACTCTGGTCCTTCAGAAATGCAGCCATAGCTCTTAATAGCTTAGCCAACTTCCCAGTCCCCCAAATGATTACTTTCCAAAACTACCCTCATTATTTAAATAATCTAAGAGAGAGGGAAACATAATGGTGTTAATTACAAGTTATGTGACAATTTCTTATCCATTTTCTTCCTCTTTCTGATCATATAGTTGTATGACAATTGTAAAAACTAAAATTCCTCTAACAACCAAGTGAAAAACCTGAAATAATACGCTGCTAGTCATGCTAGGGAAAGGAAAATGAGAAAGTGTCATTTCCCTAAACAAACTTCTAGGGGGGAAGCTCAGTATCTTACCAATCCTACCTAAAATTTCAAACTATAATTCAATAATTCAATAATTTAGTAACACAATGCAAAGTCATTCTTGGGACAAAATGGATTCGACTCGCTATATCTAACAAGGTTCTTTCAATCTGGTATATAAAGTTAACCATGTTTCTCAATTTATGAATTTAGAATCTTGCCTTTATATTGAGAAATTAACGGGTAAGCTTAAGGTGAAGCAAGCTTTTTTATGTAGTAACAAACAAACAGACAGTTTAAGGAGACTGAGATGAACTTAAAAATTTTATATATGTATATGAGTGAGCAGGAATTGCAAGGGATTTTTTGCCATTTAATGAATCCAAGAAACTATCCATAATAGAAATATAACACTGTTGACACAGAACAGGCTTGAGACAAATAAATGTCAAACATGGAATATTTTGGAAAGTGGGTGAAGATCACATGGTCTATAACATTGATCCACCACTGAGTTACTGTATTATTAGCAGCTGTGCCAAAGACAAGACTTGGAAAGATATTTGCGTACTCTGGCTAACTTGTTTTTTAATGTTTCTGGGACTCAGATAACACATGATGACGTCCACATAAAGCAGACACTGCTCAGGCCCACAGGCAGAACCAACCAGGACATTTGAGAAAGGCTGGCCGGATCATCTGACAGTGGGGCAGCCATACTGCAGTTGCCCGGCTGACTGAGGACAGGGAAAACCACTCCTGCTCCCATCCTCAGGGCTGGGCTGCTGACCCAGAGGACTATGAGCGAAGGGAACACTCATAGCCGTCTTGGCAGCTTGAGGATGTTTTCTTACGCAGCAGTAGGCACCTGAACTACTACTATCATAACTCAAAATTATCTTAGCTGAAAATGAAGACAAAGCATAAAAATCAAACAGGAAACTACATTCTTACATTTATAAAATCAAGTTTTAAAAGGGCCAGAAAAACTTGTCAGGAATACATACAGTTCCAAGTAGCACAAGGCTGAAATACTACCTAGAATCAAAACCAAATTCTTGTTCATTCTCTCATTTTCATACTCTATCTATCTACCTATCTATTTATCTACCTACCTATCTACCTACCTACCTACCTACCTCTCTCTCCTTTCTCATCTCTCTCCACACTTGCTCCCACACGCACACACACACACACACACACATATATACACACACACATGCCCCTATTTATGCACTTACACAAACTTGCTATATAAAGTTGGTCCTTTTGGCCAAATTTGCTATTCCTGTAAGTTTTATGAACAACTGGAATATGTTTTCTTATCTTCCTATCATATTTCCAAAAAAAGCAAAACATGAAAGATTTGAGGTTGGGAGAGTTGTCCCCCCACCTTTTTAATTTTTTTAAAAAAATTATTTTTGTGTGTGTGGTGTGTATGTACTTGTGGATATGTCTATACCACGATACACGTGTGCAGTTTTGGACACAACTTTCCAGAAGCAGTTCTCTCTTCTACCATGGGGTCGGAGATCAAACTGAGGTTGCCAGTCTTCTGTGGTAAGTCCCTTGTACCCACTAAACCGTCTCTCTTGCTTTGCGTTTTGTTTTTCAGCCAGTGTCTCACACACATAGCACAGGGTACCTGTCACTTACATGTCACACACACACACATAGCCCAGGCTACCCTTCACTTAACATGTACATGTCTCTCCACACATGGACTCCTGGACTCATTCTGAGTTTCAGTCCATTTATTCTCTCCTGAAATTACCGCTTCTAATTTCTAGTGAGTTTTGGTGGAGGGAACAGGGGTTCCTAGTTAAAAAAGTACCGCCACCTTGTAGTTCTTTTTTCAAAATTATACTGTCTTGGGTATTCTAGATTTTTTTGTCATGTGAGTTTTAGAATCATAAGTAATCTTTCTGAGTTTCTGATTGTAGTGCTACCCAATTTATAGATGGATCTGGGCTATCTGAGCACTGGATTGAGACTATTGCTAGCGGATAAACAACTGAAGGCAGTCACCCCTTTTCTCCCTGATGTATGGACAGGAATAATAATAGGTCACCAGTGATGGGTAGCCCCCTGGGCCCCTCCTCTATCCATGTCTTGCTGTTAATGTCTTGTTTTTAAATTTGACTAACTGCATAAGAATTAGGTAGCTCTTTCAGTGTAAGCTTATTTTAGCTCCAAGTTTTCTTCAGCTACACCTGACCACTCCTTTCCCTCCAAGGTTCTGTTTTTACTACCGTTTCCCTGGCAACTGTTTGAAGGAAAGCTCTGTATCATTCATCTCATGGCAGACTCGGCTCACTGCCTTGCAGTGTTCGTTTTTTATTCACATAAATTAATCCAACTGTATTGGAGAATCATAGAAATGAGAACCGGCACTAAAACATTAAATCCCCGATAACAGGAAACTAATAAATTCATGAGCTGCTTATTTTTAGACACCTAAGCAGAGCAAAGTCTAACAAACTGTATCAATAAAAATAAGGCAAAATATAAAAGAAACACAGTAAGCATAAAGAGGAACATGAGCCCTCAATACAATGGGGTACAAACCTCTCTGATCTTCATGGTATAGACACTGATCATAAAGCTCAGTCAAGAAAACCTCCAAAGGGAAAACCAGCGAAGGGAAGACAGCACGTGCCTGCAGCTGAGCAGCCATGGCCTCCGTCACTCCGTCCTATCTCTTCTGAGCCTA
>LOJH01015287.1:10415-23534 GCA_001685095.1 Ellobius talpinus | reverse complement strand
TCTGTTTTTTCTCCATGTCCCCTCTCTCTTCATAGTGTTGTACAAGGGAGAAGAGCTAACACTGAGAAATTCTTCAGTACATCGAATTCTTCCCTTCTGCTCCACTTTTTTCCTTTTTCTTCTTTTTTTTTAAACTAAAGAGGTGAGTGTGGCAGGTGATGGACCATGCTGATCTTAGTTGCTTGTTGCCTGTTATTCCTTCAGAAGAATGGCTGGATCTCTGAATTCAATGTGTGAAATGCTGAACGTATCTGTTTGACCTGCTGGGGAGTTTCAAACATCATCCATGACTGTGTAGTAATTTACTGTGTAGTTAGTGTGTATTGTAAAGTACGGAACATGGAAGAAGCAAAAGGGAGGGGCTTACAAAGAAGCAGGGATTTTCTTCCTGCCTCTCTGCGAATGGTGATGGAGAAGTCACAGATGGAGGGTAGTCAGGTCTCTGATGGGAGGGCCTAATGCCTTTATCCTCCAAACCCAGCACAACCCTCATTTACACATTGTGGGTCAACGCTGGAAGATAATCACAAACCATCAAGCAAATGAAAGGCAGCAGTAGGGACTAAGATGACAGATAAACATGCCAACCCTGATTTGAGCGTTAGGCAATGGGTACACCACAAAAATATCACATGAAACCTCAAAATATGGACAATTCTAATGTGTCAACTGCGGAAAGCAAACACTGGGTAAAACACAAAGTAACTCTAAAGAGATGTGCTCAGCTTGCCCTTGACCTCAGTTCCGCTAGACTTTTTCATTGTTCTTTGATCTGTATACATAAGACTGCCTAGTGCATGACCTGCCCTCTGCCCAAGAGTGGGCGAGCCAACATTCAGTCATTGATGGGGAAGAGCTCATGAGACCTCACCTATATCTGAGGATCAGTAGGTAGCTCATGGTTGCTAGGGGAGGAGTGGTATGTAAGTGGCCTCTGTTCCCATTAATAACGCTTCAGCCATCTCAAGTAAGCAACCCTAGTTAAATTTTCTCTCTCTCTCTCTCTCTCTCTCTTTCTCTCTCTCTCTCTCACACACACACAGAGACTCACACAAATATACAAAGAGGCAGAGACAGATTCAGAGATATAAAAGTAGAAGATGGGGCTAATTAGGAACAAGATCAGCAGGAATCCGAAGGAACACAGGAGGGCAATGGTTGCATGCACTCACTCACTCACTCACTCAATCAATCAATCAATATATATATATATATGCATGTATGTATATATATGTGTGTGTGTAGTCAAAATGAAGATTACATAATGAAACCCATTATTATGTGTAATTAATATATTCTAAAAAATAACACAAACCATGCAGTGGGGAAGTTGGATTTGTCATTGGGATTTCCTTGAATAGTGGTGATTTTCCATACTAAGAGGTTATTTTTGAGCTTTTGCTTGGCTGGATATGGCAGAGAGGGTAATCCTTAAAGCCTTCTCTGCAGAGGACAGAGGAGCGCATGATCTGTGCCTAGTGATTCATATGCCCACTGAGGGCAATGAGTGCTGAACAGGACCTCCCAGAGCTAGCTGGGGAGGCTTCTACTGAGGGCCTCATGCCATGGAAGGCCTCTCTCTCTCTCTCTCTCTCTCTCTCTCTCTGTTAAGAGGATGTGGCTTGCCTCTCAGGATCCACCCTCAGTTTGGTAGCTAAGCTTCTACTCTCATGCTAATGCCATCAGGGCCCCAGGGAAGTGACTTCCCCATCTTGCCCAATGTTCTCAAACAAAAGATGACTGTATCTGAATGCCGCAAAGATTTGTGGGTTGCCCTGCTCAGGAGCATGTTGAGGATTTGAGCAGCCAAAGCACTTAGGTAAGACAAAAGACTAATTAAATTGTGAAGCCTTCCTCTCCGCAGAAGAGTGGGAGTTGATTCTGTAAACACGCGCTTTTTTTTTTCAAAAGAACTGTGCATCCATTTCCTTCCTGTCATGGTTCTGCAGCTGCTCATGAATTAGTGTTGCTCTTGCAGCCGTCGCGCACGGAGACTGAAGAGCATTTTGAAATATTAACAGCGACCCATTCTCAAGTCACTGGTCCATCAACAGAGCGCCCAAAGTGCGGTCAAGTCTGGTATTTTCCTGACTTATGGTGATGCAAGAGCCAGGGCTTCACATACATTAAAAACAGTGATAGTTGTAAGGTGTTTTCAAGGTAAAATAGAATATGCTGTGCTTGACCATTTACTGGCTTCACGTGGAGCTTTAGGATATTGAATATGTGATTTAGAAGTTTCTATTTGTATTGCTGTCCCAAAGCCCAGCAAATACTAGGGTTGGAGCTCAATGGATTATGAGACCGGGGAGTTGGCACTGTTGGTAAAGCCTCTTTGTGAGTGCAGTGACCTGAGTGGGAGCCATAAAGCTATGCCCGAACCAAAACAACCCTCAAAACAAAGCCCAGTGTGAAACTGCCACAGTGGTGCACAACTAGGACCCTGATTCTGGGGAGGTAGGATTGACGGGGTCCCCAGAGCCTGCTGGCCAGGCAGTCACAACAACCAGTGAGCTTCAGTGTCAGAAATACGGTGGCAGGTGGCTGAGGAAGACACCTGACATTGACCTCTGACCTATGCATGTCAATGCACACATGCACATCCATGCCTGAATACACGTGCACTGGCACACATGTGTGCACTGGCACACATGTGTGCACCCAACACACCCACACATGAAATAGCAAATTCTAGTGGTTCCCTCGTAAAAGTTAGCTTCCCTTTTCTCCAAAGAAGTGTGTGTCACAGAGAGAGGGTAGCTGTGTCTCCAGGCGCTGGCATGCTGTTACAGACAGAGATGCAGAAGAGTGATGGGCACGACTTGCCCAGCCTTATCTTGCTGCTTCTTGCCTCAGGCAGCAATAATGGGGTGATGGAGTGTGGTACCCTCAGTATACTGTTTTTAGTTTGGTTTTGAAACAGGTCTCACTGTGTTGCCCTGGCTGGCCTGGAACTCACAGAGATCCAGTTGCTTCTGTCTCCCAAGTATCAGAATTAAAAGCTTGCACTACCACACCCAGCATTATGTTCTGACTTCATAAAAACAGCAGCTTCATGAGCCTCCACAAATCGGTTGGGTTTGGAGCCTCCTGATTTGAATTTAAATGCATTTTTCTTCCCCCAGAATGAATGCAAGCTTACTTAGTTGACAGGCGGATTCTTTTTTCCGTCACCATTTAAGGACCCCTTCTGTCTCGAACAGCGGCGATAGCGGCCATAGCAATACCGTCAGCTGGCTGTGGAGCAGCGTTTTGCAGTGCTCGGCTCTCTTTCATGTGTCTTAGCACCTGTTAATAAGTTGGGAAGGAGAACCGTGGCTTCTGTCATGTTGATAGATTGAGCTGCAGAGGAAGTGGGGTGTGGGAGGGTTTGCATCTCTGCTGTTTTTATATTCCATTAGAAATCTAAAGCAGGGCATTAATTTCCATTTGAGTTATACATTTCCAAATATTTTAAATTGTTTTCTTTCCATGGAAGTGAAAATATAACCATAACTGTCATCTTTAGAGAATATTTATGTCGTAGTATCATGTTTCTCATTCTGGCAAACAAGTGGCTCACACTATAGGGGAAGCATAATTTGATGATTAGAGTAGCTATGCTTCCAAATTTTAAAAATTTTAATCTCTGTGTGTGTGTGTGTGTGTGTGTGTGTGTGTGTGAGTATGGGCATGCATATGCCGGAGTGTACACGTGGAAGTCAGAGGATAGCCCCAGGCCTCAGGTGCCAGGTCCTTGCCTTCCATGCTGCTTGAGACACTATTTCTTCTTTGCTGTCAGTGTATGCGAGCTGGTCTGTGATCTCCTTGGGATTCTACTGTCTCCACCTGCCATCTTGCTCCAGGGATGCGAGGGTTCTAGATATGAGCTGCAATGCTTGGCTTTAAGTCAACTCAGGTCTCCATGCTTGCACAGAATTACTTTACCTACCAAGCCACCCTTGCCCTAGATTTTCATTTTCCTCAAAATCTTTGAAGCCACCATATATGTTATCTGTGATGTAAGTTTGGGGTCTGCATCTATCAAGGAAGACAATGGGAAGGCAAGTAGGGCAATCTGGGGTTAAGCCTGCATTGCTGATGTGTCCAGGGGCCTCTTATCCACTTGGCAGCAAGAGAGCTTATGCCTGTCTGTGTGACGTGGCTGGACTGTTGGGTGTGCAAGTGCCCTGAGAACCATTTACTTGGGGGAATAAGAGTTATCAGACTTCCAGGCAGAAGTGGAGACATTGTGGGAACAGCAGATCAAGCGGTCACTTGTTTTTGCAGGTGAAGTCAGACTGGCACACTTCTGCTGTGCTGTGTGTCTCGCATGGCTGCTTTCTTGCCATGACAGGGGACACTATTTCATCTGCAAAGTCCAAGAGAGATGCTAAGGGGTTCTTTGAAGAAAGCCAGGTTACCCTCTTTAATAGAATATATTGTTGGGATTCTCAGTGTAGGAGAAGCGGCAGCTATAAATTTTTAGGAAGAATATTCAACTGATGAGAGAATAATAACAAATGAGGCAATAAAAGAATCAGACAATCTGTACAATGGATTTGGAACATTTGCGTTGTTGTTGGGTAATGTTATATTCCCACTCTGTGACAGCATCACACCTCAGATTGATTGCTAATTGTAAAGGGAAAATGTAACTTGTTAAGGGAAAGATCTAGAAGCTCCTTTATTCACACAGAAAAGCCATCCTCAGAGAAAGAGACGGAAGATGTGACATGCCTCTGCATGGGATACAAGGCTCTGAAAAGCCATCACCACAAAGGATTCTTGTCAGAAACTTTTAAGATGAATTTAATCAAGATGCACAAATGAATACCAACAAGGCATGAATCAGTTAAATGCTGGGAACCAACAAGCCTAAATCCAGAGCCACAGGAGAGTTCTCCATTCTGTGAGAATAATCACAACCAAATGGAGTGAGGGAGCCTTGCTTGGATTCAGGATTGAACACAAAGAAGCCCAGATAAGATATTATGAAGGGTGGATGGAGATATGAATATGAACTAGATCTAGGATATTATCAGAGAAATAGTTGGTAATATATCTTGTTAGTATAGAAATATTGTGGTTAAGTGGTATACATGGAAGTTTTATGCGTTCCTTCCAGTGTCTGGGACAGACACATAAAAACTTCACTTATATACCTAGGAGCTGGAGAGGTGGCTCAGTGGTTTAGAGCACTTACTACTCTTGTCGAGGAGCCAAGTTCTGTGCCCAGCATCCATGTCAAGTAGTACACAACCATGGGTAACTTCAGTTCCAGAGCATCCAGTGCCCTCTTCTGGGCTCTGTAGGCAACTGAACTCACATACATGCACACACACACATACACACACACACACACACAAAATTAAAAATGAAGCAAAATCTTAAAAACCCTGCAGAAAACATTAACAGTTCAAATCTAAATAAGAGCATAGAGCTCACTGTATTGCATAGTTCCCAAACACATAAACAACTATTAATGATGGAATGGATAACCCACTAGGCCGGCATTTCATAGGAAGAAGGACGGAGCTTCTGGGCCTCTGGGCAGCAGTGCTAGGCACTAGGTTCCCTGTCCAGTTTCTCAGGTGAAAGAATAAGACGTAAGACATTCTCTTTCCATGGTTTTCCTCCGCCTGCAGATGTTCCTTCCTTCCCAATGGTGATTCATCTTCCCTCTTGGGAATCCACCCAAGCAATATTTTTCCTTTGTACGATTTTACTTTCCCAGTTGGCATCCATCATCCCCGCCTGTCAAAATCTTTACCGTTTTGATTGGCTCATTCTGTGTGCAGTTACCATCGCTGGCGTGTGGCGTCTGAATGGTTGATGAGCCCACTCTCTATGTCTTTATCTGCGTGGGTAATAAAGAAATCGACTAGCAACCCCTTGCTGCTCCCTAGCAGCTAAAGGCAGAGTCTCAAAGTCTTCCCCCTGCTCTCCCTCCCATGCCATGGTGGGTCTGTCCGCTCATCAGCCCGTGGCACACACAACCTGTCAGCTGTAGTCCTGGAATCCCTTGGGCATCAACTACCAAACATGTCATCTGTCTAGGAACCTCTTTCGCTGCTGCTGCTATGGCCTGTCCAGAGTGGGCTCTCAGAGGCTCCCTTAGGTGACTAGGAAGAGGCCTGTCATCTTCTCTCCTGAGAGTGACAGTATATTCATACTCAACCTGGTAATTTGAGGGTGTCCTGCCCTGGAGAGCAAGCAGACAGAAGCCTGGAGATGATTCTCTGCCCCGGTGAAGAAGTGTGTGCCTGTGCACATGGAGATAGGTCAGAGGTTCATGTCAAGTGTCTTCCTTTGTCCTCTCAGCTTTATCTTCCGAGACGGGTCCCTTGAAGAACATGAAGCTTGCCTATTTGGCTAAGCTAGCAACCCAGTTTGCCCTCTGTCTGTGCATTTTGAATGTTGCAGTTACAGATAGGCCACCATATCTATACAGCTTTTAAATGGGTTCTGGGGATCTAAGCTTTTTATCCACCAAGTCATCTCTCTAGTCCTGGGGATACATTATTTTAAAACATATGTGCATATATATGGCATTCATCTTTAAAGTGTAGAATTATAACCCCATAATGGCACCATGGGAGGCAGCGTGGGAGCAAAGGTAATGAGACACTGCATTAAATAAGTCTCAGTTTACTAGTTTGGATTCTCCATGTCTCAGTCTCCTTGTCTGTGTAAGTGCAGTGCTTAGCACTCATCCCACAGGTTCACTATGATGACGAAGTGAATTAAATACACAGAAAATAATGATGGAAATACCCAGCAGTGAGTCAGAGCTCTGTGAATGGGAGCCCAAAGTAACCGTATTATGATTTGTATTAAAATTACTATTATTATTACTAAATTATTATTTAGTAATTTAAAATTACTAAAATTACTACTACCATGATGTCTTTTTTGTGTAGGCCATTTTCTGCATGAGCATGTTCTGGAGGGATATGCCTGTAATTAGGATGGAAGCAAAACTATTCTCCTGGGCAGCTCAAGCAAAGTTCATGAAACCGTAGCCCTGAAAGCGTATTTGGGCCTCATTCAGTGCTAACAGGTTTGGTTTTATTGTTCGGGTGCTAGGGACCAAACCCAGAGCCTTGCTCAAGCTTGGCAGGTGTGCTTCTGAGCTGCACCATCAGCCAATTAACAAGTTTTGGTCTATTTTAGGATCATAGGAAATTGAAAGCATCAGAAAGCAGAGGAGCTGGGCGGGGCTGGGATTTACTGATGGCTTTATGATCACGGGTGGAAGTTGACACAGGTCCCATAACTTGAGAAAGCTCACGTGATTCCTTAGCGTGGTAACTATGAGCGATCATTCACCTAACACCTATGCGTGGAGTGGTTGCTGTGTGTTAGCCGTTTTTCTGGACCAGAAAATGCATGAGGGAATCTAATGGTAAGGTCCTGGGCTAAGGAGATTGGATTCTGTGCCAGAGAGGGAGGTGGAGAGGCACTAAATACATCCAAAGGATTCTATTCTTTCGTAGTAGAGAGAAAACATTAAGAAACATGTAGTAGAGAAATCTCTCCCCACCCTCCCCCGACTCGTCATGAGTGAGTGATGGGGAGATGATTCCCTTGGTAAAGGGGCTTGCCGTGCCAGCACAAGGACCTGGAATAGCCTTTGCTCCTGTTCTGTTTTCCTGTATGAAGAACTCCTTGCTGCCCCAAGGCAGAGCCCCAGGTTTTAGCACGCTACACTCTAGCTGGGCATTAGTTGTGTGTTAGTTCATTGTTCGTGCACTAGTTACTTTTCTTGCAGTTGTGAAATACTTGGTGACAACCAAGGAAGGAAAAGGAAGGATTTATCTTAGCTCCTCCTTCGAGGGTACAGTTCACCATGGCACAGAAGGCATGGGGGCCAGAGCTTGAAGAGACAGCTGGCTGGGCCATATTAACCGCCACGGTTGGAGTGTTAAGCCGTGTATCCCTGGGTCAGAGGGAGTCGAGCTTCATGTGGTTCATATATCTCCAGTCGTAGCGATGGGTCCCGTCCCCCATATTCATCAGCATGGCTATTTCAGAACCCTCTCTCCGCCTACAGAATAAAGGTTCTGTAAAGGATCTTTTTCCTTTTTTTTTACTTGTTAAATTTAAATTTTATACATTAACTTCTTAACAAGCAAAGTGTGCCTCCTCCTGCTTTGGAGAACTGCCCCCATGTATTCTGTGGGTGAGTGGGGTAATTTTATTCCCTCGCTCAGGAGTGGGCTGCCTCTACAGCGTTCTTTGTAAAGCCCTTGGTGGAAGAACCTGCTGAACCTGGAAAGGCGCTATTATTTACTCTTTTAATATTTGCGAGCAAGGGCACTTGCGCTGCTGTGTATTGCTGAGTAAAAGCTTCGGGTTGAAGTCCCACAGAGCCCTGGAGTCTATCTGCACAGGCGGTGCTTGCTGCTTTCAGTCTCGCTTTCTTCTGGACCCCTTGAGTAAGAATAGCATGTTAACACGGGGTGAGCTGCTCTATGCTTAGAACTCCTTCAGCAGATGGTGTCAGAAGTGAAGGGAGGAAGGGGATTCGCCTGATGAGAATAATATCCAGATCTGTGTCAATTCCCTGAAGCCTGGAGAAGAGTTGGAGTCTCTCAGCCCCAATTGACACCTCCCTCCCTTCCTCCCTCCCTCCCTTCTGTCCGTCTTCCCTCCTTCTACCTTCCTTCCTTCCTTTTTTTTTGACAGGGTTTTTCTGTGTAGCCCTGGCTGTCCTGGAACACTCTCTGTAAACCAGGCTGGTCTTGAACTCAGAGATCCGCCTTTCTCCTGAGTGCAAGGATTAAAGGCATACATGGCTTGTGGCACCTATCATTCTGAGCTGGGACGCTGAGCTGGGCCTTGATGGCTCCACTTAAGGAAGACTGCAGGGACTAAGGCTATAACTCAGTATGGTGCTTGCCTTCAAGCGAGAAGACCTGAGTTTGATCTCCATCTCCCAACAGATGAACAAGGTGGCGTACCCCGAAACTCTCAGTGCTGGGGAGAAGGTACAAGAGGTCCCAGTAGACTTGCTGGCTTGCTAGTCTAGCCTGATCAGTGAGCTCCAGGTTGAGTGAGAGACCCTGCTTCCAAACCAAGGTGGATGTATGTGTGGAGACCAGAGGTTAAAGTTGTGTGTCTTCCTCAGTTGCTCTCCCAGTTTTGGTCTCTGAGACTGACCCTGAACTCATCAGCTTGGTTAGGGTGGCTAACACGGAGCTTCAGGGACCCCCTGGCTCCTTCCGCCTCTGCAGTGCTGGGGTTACAGGAACATGCCGCCAGGCCTGGATTTTAGATTCTGATCTCTTGATCTTAACATCTTCTGGACTCCAAAAGTATGAGAGATACATTTATATTATAAACCACCCAGTCTCAGGTATTCTGTTACAGCTGCATGAAAACAAAATATGACTGTATCAACCCAGATGTTACTTGAGGGATTAGTTATACATGATTCATAGTATGAGCTTGGATGTCCATCCGTGGAGGAAGAGGTGTGGATGCATCGGTTGGCCACTGGGTTTCAATACACAAGCAAGTACTCAGGTGGGCTCTGAGAGCAAATTGTGGGTTAATGTTGAACATAGCAAGAGTCAAATTGACAGAAATTTGTGGAAATGAAAGGATTAACATCGTAAAGCATAATCACGATTCTGTCCAACTGTCATTCTTCATGTGATTTAGGTGAGAGGATTTATCAAACTCCCACGAGTTGTCAGAACTTTGCTTGGCACTTTGTACCATCTTTGGTCCTCCCAAACTCTGCAGAGACCTCACTGTACTTCAGTGCTACTGAGGATGACAGCACTGAATTCAATGGCTGTATCAAGCTCCTAAAACAAGGGCATGATCTGAGCTCTGAATCCAAGGCTTCTTGAGGCCAAACTCTACACTCTCAGTACTCTCAGGACCAATAACATCGAGCCAAAAAAATCCTAGCACCACCCGAAATGGCATTTCAAAACCTATACCTCTGCTTGATTTTCTGGCAAATGGTTTCAGTGGTGTGGCCTGGGTAATGCATGTGACCCGTCTATTCATCAGCTGTAAGGAAAGGACGGAACATGGAGGTATTGATAGGCTTACTAAATGGCAGATGTGGGTACCCCCCCACATCCCAAAGTTTGGGAGGTCAACTGATGTGACAGGAGCTAGACGGCAAGTCATGGAGGATTCTAGAAAATCCCAAGACACAGAAGGGCAGAGTAGAGACCTCCAGGTGATTCAGGCAGCAAACATTTCCCAGTTGGTCTTGTTTTGTCACTATTTTCAACATTTTGAAGTCCAAATATGCCACGCACCTGTCTATCCACTGAGATCCGTCTTTTCAAGAGAGCTTGAAGTAGATCTGAGGTTCTAGAACACTTCCCAGCCGGCCAGGTATGGGTGGCATGTATGCTCCTACTGCGATAGTCTTGTTTGCTGCTGGTGGAAGGAGGGAGAAAGCTCGCAGCTCTGGGTAGAGAGGTCTTTATCAGCCTTAGCTGTTTTCTTGTTTAAAAGCAAATGTCCTTGCCATGGAGATGTCTCAGTCAGCAAAGTGCATGCTATGTACACATAACTACCCGAGTTTGGATACATATTACCACATTAAAAACAAACACACAAACAAACAAACAGAGCACTGGACTCAGAGGTGTCTGTCATCCCAGCTTGGGGGAGATGGAGACAAGAGGGTCCATGGGGCTTGCTAGCTAGTCTAGATGCATCTGTGAACTCCAGGTTCTGGGAGAGACTCCATCTCAGTAAATAAGGCAGACAGTGATTGAAGAAGACACTCAATTTTGCCCTCTGACATCCATACAAATATCCGCAATACCTGTACACATATGTGGACATGTGCATGTGTGTGCACACATGTACTCATACGATTTTTAAAAGAAACATGTTTTGCTTTAAACTTTATTATAAAAACATTGCAAATCTTAAAAATCAGGTGGTTTTTTTTGAGGGGGCCAGTATCAAGTGTCCCCTGGCTTCTTCGGCCTTGTTTTCTCTCTAACACTGACATGGAGATTTCTATCACTGCCCTATAGCTCTGTTTTAGAAAAGATAAGCAAATTACCTCAGCATGCTCTAAATTTTAAATATGAAAAGAATTCCATGTTTTGGGTCCCCCCTTCTCATAGTGTTTGAGGATAAACCAGCACCCTTCTCTACTGTCCTGAGCGATTATTGCTCAGATTCTTGACGTGCGGGGAACAGTTCTGAGAAACACATTGATTTTTATTTGAACTCAATGGTGCCCTCATAGCCAGGCATCCCTGGTGTTAACATAAATCTGAGTTAACTTAAAATACATGAGGTCCAGACTGGTGTGATCTGGTTCCCAGATTTGGTCCAACCTTCATTCCAGATCCTGAGAGAGCCCTGGAGAGCTGGGTGATCAATCGATCACCTGTTTTCTTCCTTCACGGGCCTACGCGTGCTGGGTCGGAAAGGGGTTTGTGGGGGCTCAGAGACCTGTGTGCATGGGCTGAATGTGCTGTGTGTGAAGGCGTCACTGTCATCCACTTTCCTATAGTTCTCAGTAGCAAATGTAATAACATTTATAAACACAATGACAACATGCTGATTCTTTTTAGGAATTTCTGCCTCTCTCCTTTGGCAAAATGTGCATTTTTTGCCTTTCGCAGCTGCTTGCTAAACTTCAGGAATAAACCAATGGCCAAACTAGAATTTGCCATTAATCTTAAAGATTAATCTTAAAGATTGAGACTTGGTGTGTTACAGTGATTTCCTCATGGACCTTTCCCCTTGATTCCTGACTTCTAGATTTCATCGTCTGTCTAGCCCAATAGGAACCTGGCAGTTCTGAACCAGTATGACTGGCTTTTGTTTTGTTTATCCATTTATTAGTATGTATGTGTGCACACACGTGTGCATACCACAGTGCACACACTGCAGGCAAAGGACTCCGTTCACTGTGTGGCTCCCATGGCTGGCTGTTAAGTACCCTTAGCACCTCCCCTCTTGCCAGCTCCAGCATTATGATTCCTTAGGCTGACCCTGGACTGATCCTCACTGGTCCTTTAGCTCCAGCCTGTTCCTCGTGGGGCCCATTATTCAATGGAGCCAAGATGTCCATGACAACCTGAAAGAGAGACCTAGACTACAAGTTTACCTGATAGGTGTCATCAAAGAGCCAAACATGTGGTATCCAACTCAGTAGAAACCTGGGTTTCTGTGGGCTTCAAACCAGAAGCAGCTGGTGCAGAGGTGCCTCAGTATTTCTTGGTGCTATTTTCAAAATCAAACCCCAGAGACTAGCAATGAGGTCTTGTACACAGAAGCCCCATTGACCCATCCAACCCGATTTAAAGGAAGTTTTCAGCTGCTGAATGGCTCAGCAGATTAAGGTGCTCACAGCCAGCCCCGACAACCTGAGTTCAGTTCCTGGAACCCACATAGTGGAAGGAAAGAACCAACCCCTTCAAGTTGTCCCCTGACCTTCATACATGTGCCATGCCCTCTGTGCATACACACACACACACACACACACACACACATTCTAAAAGTTAAAAAATACTTTTTTCTGTGAATGAAAATACAGAGCTGTCTTACTGAATGACAAGTATAACCAGATAAAGCTACTTAAGAGACAATAGCATGGCTACGTACCAGAGTATACTCAACGTTGCCCTCCACCAAGGGTGAAGACCGCACAACAGGCTCAGGGGACAAGAGCTGAGAGACACGGGGCTCTGCAGGTAGAAACTTGACAAGTCATTGGCTGTCTTTGTGAGGAGGGTTCCTTGCAAACACTGTGCATGACATTCATCCTCCACTTAGCTAAGGTCAGCTGAGATTCTGAGTGCCGTGAAGATGGCTCATTTGGTAAAGTACTTGCCTGGCAGGCTGGAGGATCTGGGTTTGAGCCCTAGAACTCACGCAAAGAAATTTAGCCACCATGAGGACCACTAGCAGTCTGCACTTAGAATGTAAAAGAATCCCTGGGATTCACTGATTGGTTAGCGTAGCCTTATTGGTGAGCTCCAGGCCCCAGGGAGACCTGTCTCAAATGAGCTAGGTGGACAGCACCCAAGGAATGACATCTAGTTGTACTCTGGCTTCCATATTCATGCACACACATGCATGCACATATGTACACACACACACAGAGAGAGAGAGAGAGAGAGAGAGAGAGAGAGAGAG
>LOJH01015286.1:1971-23536 GCA_001685095.1 Ellobius talpinus | reverse complement strand
GTGAAGTGGCTCAGTGACAAAGATATTCTCGAATCTAGGTGATCTACGGATATTAAACATTAGCTGATTTATTCTCTCTCTCTTCATAAACGCATACACACAGAGAGAAAGAGAGACAGAGAAAGAGAGACAGAGAGAGACAGAGACAGAGAGACACAGAATATTTTGTGTGTTTCAGTCATGTGTAAGGTATATTGCATGTATGAATACATATAAAAAACAAAGAATTTTTTGGATTTTTAAAACCTCCTACCATTTTTATAAACACACACACTGTTTCCAGCTTGCACTTTGACCTTGACATATGTCACCTTGTTTCCACATCCAGGACCAATATCTGAGTAAGCATGAGCACCTGAAAGAAAATGTTCAAAGGTGCTTTGTGTCCTTGCTCTGTAGCTCTGCCTTAGAAATGGCACATTGTTCCTCTTTCTGTTTTCTTTTTTTAATTGCTTTAATACAATATATTCTGACCATGGTCTCTCCCTCCCCAACCTCTTTCCAGATCCTTTACATCTACCCATTTACCCAACTTCATTCCCTTTCTTTCTCTCTCTTTAGTAGACAAATAATCAAACAATAATAATGATGATGACAATCCATAAGAATCACTCATAGATATGTACATACACAACAATCCATAGAAATACAAAAGTCAGAAACTTTGCAAAAGGCCAACATTAGCAAAAAAATAACCCCACAAACAAATAACGCAATATGAGACAGAGTCTACAAAAACACCATTGAGTTAGTTTTCTGTTGGTCATCTACTTCTAAGCATGAACCTACTCTAAGTATGCTTAATATACCTAGTGAGAGGGGTTTTTTGGAATTAAGTTTTTCTTTGCAAGCACATGTTAGTTGGAGACACTTTCTTGGTTAGGGATGGAAACACATGTCTAATAGTGCTGGAACTTCATCTGCCTTTTGAGTCTTTTTTATGCCCTTTGCATGCAGCAACAATCTTTATGATTTCATATGTGCATCAGACCTGTTGTGTCTGGAAGACACTGTTTTGTTGGAGACTTCCATACCCTCTGTCTCTTATAATCTGTCTTCTTTTCCACAAAGACCATAGAATCGTGAGGGTAGGGATTTGATGATGACATCCCATTTAGGACTGAGTATTCTAAAATCCCCGTCTTTGCACATTGTCCAGTTATGAGTCTCTGCGCTAGTTCATATATACTACAAATGGAAGTTTCTCTGATGATGGCTGAGGGAGACAGTGATACATAAGTATATCAGGATGTCATTAGGAGTCATTTTATTGTTTTTTTCCATCAGCAGAACAATAGTATTTGGTTTTCCCCTAGCCACTCAAGTGTTGGACATGGATTCTATGTCATAAACTGGACCATAATCCAATCAAACAGTGGTTGGTTATTCCCATAATGTTTTTGCCACTATTACACCTGCATATCATGCAGGAAGCCCACTATTATAGATTGCAGGATTTGTAGCTGGGTTGGTGGTTTCCTATCTCCTCTTCTAGAATGCAGAGTACCTTTGAGTACCATGAACTCGAATCAGTTGGGCTAAAGGCTCTAGTTAGGCATCACCTCAACTTCTCTGTGTTCAGTGAGATATATATGTGTTGTCATCAGAAATAAGGCCTTGCCATTAGTTTTTGAAGAATAACCAATAGTGCTGGCAATTGTCTCAGATGTTTGGATGCTTTTATTGGACCTCTTTGGCCAATGATTCCACTAGATGCAATCCATTTCTGACACTGAAAGTTCCATTTAGTGGCAATATTTGTCTATTTGGGACTTTGTCTCCCCTGCTATTTCATGACTTCAAATTTTCTCTTTCATCTATGTATGTAATTTTAAAAGCTTCTATAGTACTGGATTTCCATATGACCCCACAAATGGCCCTTATTGTTAGTTGTCAATCTCTATATTTCATCCCTTATCCCTTCTGCCATCCTTTCCCAGTTTAATCTTCTTTCTCCAATCTTCTCCACCTTTCTTTTTCCCTTAGTCATTTTCTATTTTTCCCTAGTTAATTCCCTTAATTAATCCTTATATGGGTTATATTATGCCTATGGGAAGACAACTACCCTCTCTTTTATGTTAGTTCCACAGTGATGTGGAAGAGCGGCTGATGAAAGTATATGAAGGAAAGGTACAAATAGCTTTTATTTTTTTTCTCTTGAGAACCAAGCATATTTATTTTTTAAAAAAAAAACAAGCTCTATTTGGACGATGTCTAGTGACTTCTTTTTTGTCTTTGGGCCCTATGTATAAATGTTCTCAGCTTTGCTGTATATCTTTTGTGATTTGTAGCTAAATCATCAAATTACAAGCAACATGCTGCATGGTAAAGTTGGAAGAATAGGGAACAGCATTTGTGCTTTGTAAATAAATTTTCTATCAATGAATTTAAGATCTTGCATGAAAGTCAAAAATGTGATTCCTATGTAATTTCCATACACAAAAATATATTCCAGTGATAATTTATATCACTCAGGCCAACATGGTTCATAAAGGAAAGGTGGTTTTTGCCAAGCCTTCAACCTGTGTTCAATACTGAGGGCCCAATGGTACAAGGAAAGAACAAATTCCTTGACCTTTGACCTTCACATATCCAGATAACACATGCCATGCACCCCATAAAATGATAAATACATGTAAAAAATAATACTTATAAGTATTAAAGCACATAGCATTTAAATATAATATTTTATTTGGTTTTGAGAATTTTATACACAATATTTTAGTATATTCAATCTCTTCCCCTCCCTTTAAGTCCTTCAAGATCCACTCCATTTTTCTCCATCCTTTCCAAGCTTCATGTTCTTTTTTTGTTTTTAATAACTAACAGAGTCTAATTTGTTCTGCTTATATCCTCATGTGAAAAGGGCCATGGGGGTATACAGTGGTGACAACTAGTGTCCAGCAGGTTGACCCACCAGACATGACTCCCCAGTAGGGAGCTAGCTCCACCTGGAAAGGCTGTGGAGTCACTGGCTATAGAAACCCATTGCCACTGTCTGTGATTTCTCTCATGAGTCACTTCATTTTTTTCCCCTAAGACCTTCATTTCTTCCCTAAGAACAGTTTCAGGTGTATTACCACTGCTTGTGTGTTTATCTCATGTAAATATTCCATCTATTGGGCACAAATAAAGCTGTGGACGGTCAGGAAGATGATTTCTGCACAAGTTGCCTAATTCTGATGAATAGAAATAATACTAGGATAGTATTATTTAATAGTAGTATGTAATAATACTACATTACTCAGACTCGCATAGGGTTCTCAGTCACAAAGAAAGCCTTTTACAGAGCCAGCTCAATTTGGACTTCAGAGCAGAATCAAGGCAGGTTGGTTTCCCCTAGAGACAAATACAAACATGAAATCATTTTCCCAAGTGTTTTGCTGATTCAAGGTCAGGATAGTAGTAGCTTTATTAAACATAGCTTTCTCAGTAAATGACTTTTTTTGCATGTAATCCCAGTCTCATATTCAAAGTTTATCAGTTGTTTGCCGTCTGGGAACCCTCACCAATTTAGTGCTATGTGCATGACTGGTCAATATAACATTGCTAGCCTATGAGAAACTATCTAGAATTATCTTGTGTTATGGGAATTGATCGGCCCTGAAAATGTAACTTATAATTGTCTGGAGTTTGGCTATGAGGGTGGCAGTGGTGAGGCGAAGAGAGAAAGAGAGCAGGAACAGTAGTGTAGACGAGGAAGCTGTCTAAGGCTCTGCAGGGAGAGAAACGTGAGAGATGAAGCAGAAGAAGCATGAGAGATGTGTGAGAGTCAATGAATGATACTGAGTGAGTAGAGACTGTGTGAGTATTGTAGACATATGTGCGTGAGAGAGAGAGTTGTACAAAAGAGCTGCTATGATGTAGAGGAGAGACACCTAGAACTGCCTAAAGTGCTATATGGTGAGAGAACTGTGTAAATAATATGTAAGGCTGTGGCTGTGTGAAGATATGTGGCTGTGTGGAGACAGATTTCCAGAGAGCATTTTTAAGATGAAGGAGAAGAGGAAGTTACTATCAGAAAGCATGTGTGTTTCCTTATTTTCCCTTCAGACAGAAAAGTCTAGTCCTGGTCACCTTTGTGGATTTCTTTACTTACCCTGGACTGACTGGCATCTGACCTCAACATGCCAGTTACACTCATGCCTGTGGGGCCATCCCCTGGAGTGCAGTTGACCTACCATGGCTACACCTTAGAAAAATACAACAAAACAAAGCAAAAACAAAACAACAACAAACCAAACAAACCCTTTTCTTCCTCCTCCAAAAGCCATCAATAGTCATTAGCTCCTCAGTTATGGATGTATGTTCATAAAACCCTCCACACTCCATCCTAAGACATTGAATAGGTTGATCTTGTGTGTGTGTTCTGAAAGCAAGCACACCTGTTGTGAGTTCATGAGCATAATGTTCCTTTCACACCAAGAAGACAATGTTTTACTCTGGTCCTCCTTGACTCCTGCCTGTCCCAATTATTTGGGCCCCATCTTTGGGAAAAGTCTCTAAACCTGTATGACATAGATGTGAGTAACATTTTTAGTGGAACACTGTCTTAACCCTTATTCTTTTAACCCTTTTAGTTGATTGTATACAGCAATCTAAAAGAATTATTTTTCATAAACATGTTTGCTAATTATGGATAACACTAATCTTAGAAGCAAGAAGCCTGTTTTTGCTGCATTGTTTTGTTTTTTTGTTATTTCTCAGGTTAATTAAGTTTCATAATCCAAAATTTGGGAATTATCAAACGTGGTACACATGCTGGAATCCTGCAGTGCATTTTTACGAAGACATTTGTTTAATTTCAGAATGTTTAGATGAGGTTGCCATTTATTATGGAGTCAAGCTTTCAGTTAAGAATTTCGACTTTAATAAATTGTTAGATTTTTATTTTTTTCCTTCCTGTAAACTTTGTTTTCATGTTGTGGCATCAAATAATTCAGTCGCCAGATAATACCTTAACGTACAATGTGACAAGATACATTGCAGGCAGTATGACAACTAGGAGGATGTGACATGCAATTAAATTATATCTGACTTGTAACATTCCTACATCCAAGGATAACTGGCTACTTTGTCCGCAAAGACTTGTAACATTCCTACATCCAAGGATAACTGGCTACTTTGTCCGCAAAGACTTGTAACATTCCTACATCCAAGGATAACTGGCTACTTTGTCCATGTTTTACTATTCATCTGTGGGCTCAAAAGGAGGTCATGGACTGTTCTGTATCCATGTGATCCCATGCACTTTTCCTACTCCTTAAGCTGCATATTTTCTGAAGTGTTTTTGTTTTAATTATTGGCCATTTACATATATATGTAAATATTGATGAAATACATAGAATTTCATTTGCTACTGTATTGAAATCACTTTAAAGATTCTTACTTCCTAGTGCTTTATTCTCACAGGACACATTATGACTTCTTTGAGCCCCATGGGGTGATTTGAATATGTGATATTATATTTCCATTAAGTTGATTCAGGAATGAATGAGAAGACATCTGTTAATCCAATCTATTGAAAGATATTTAAACAAGAGGAATAAAATTAGTGTATACTAACCATGACCTCCTGATAAAAGATGTGACACCATGTAGTTAGAGACAGATTCCTTTTCCAAAGCTGCTTCTTGCAGGATAATAAAAACCTTTTAAAAGCATAAACAGATCTTGCAAGAAGGTCAAAGGATAAATTATTAAACATACTTCAGCTTCTTGATAAAAAATTTTATGATCACTGCATGATGTTCACCTCACCTTTTCAGTAGTATGGAAACAAGAACAATGCTTATTTCTAGATGTAAATGGGTTTCCTCTTGTTGTATCACTTAGGCAACATTTCCCAGAATAGACCCAGAGATTCCAAATGAGTACAAATTTTGAGCTGTAACTTGTGGGGTTTTATATTTGTTTATTTCTCTCAGAATTATTGACCATAATACTAACACCCACAAAGCAACTTGCATTTGCAAAGGATATAAAACGGTATGAATGAATCACAAGTATTGGTGGGGGTGTAGAGACTCTGAGCATTGAGTACATACTTAACTAGGAAACATGTGAGTGTAAAAACTTAGGATGTACCATGGTGAGGAGAGACAGTAAAAGACAAACCTTTTTACCTATACCTCCATTCATCCATTACACTATCAGAGTTGGCTGGTGGATAAGAAAAACATCATACCCACCCACTTGCTTCCACCCTGTATTACTTCATATTCAGAAAGAGGGTAAAGAGGGGAATATATGTGCTTTGGGAATTTTTATATGTAAGCAATGCAAGATATAATTTTTATTTCAATTTTATACCAAGTGGCTATCTTTAGGCTTAGCACATGCTGGTCGCAAGAATATCCCTTACAAATTTACACATTTCTGAGGAACTGTAATTTGACACCAAAGGAAGGAAACTGGTCCCACTCTTCCACTCTAGCTGGGTCATGCTTGTCCTATCTTTATTGCTGCTTAAGCACAAGCACTTGGAGCAGAATCACTAACCTCCAACTGGATAAAAGATGAGCAATAACCTAGAAGCCACATTTCGTGGATAGAAACAAGCTAGAGTGAATTGTACTGAGGGACTAGAGAATGTGGGCATGACAGCCAGGGAATCAGGGCTTTGGTCACACTGTCATCACACACTGTTGAAAGTATTTCACTTCCTTCCAGCCTGCTGTCTCTCTGTGTAGGCTGCATTTAAAAGTGGATGCATTTAAAATAGGTGAGGGGTGCACAGCTTAGTGAAATGTCTTTCACAAAGATGATTCTCAAAAAAATGATATTGTAGTCACTTTTGAGTTTACCTACCTCTGAGAACTTTTTCTCTCATTCCTTTTGTGAATTGGTATGTGTTAATTCTGTTTCTGCAATTATGCGGATTGAACAGAAAGATATCCCAAGCTTCATTTAGACCTCCAGATTGTTCAAGGAATTGTATTAACTGACATGACTCACAGTTCATAAATCAGAGAAAATAAGCTGTGTTAAAGCAAATTATGTCTGGCATATCATCTAGTAGTATTTTTTCAACCATGAATGCTTCAGTCTTTCTAAGTTTTAATTGGTAAAAGCTTATACTCTGTACATACATTTGTTTGAAGAAAAAGCAAATACACTGACTTAGATATAATTAAAACTTTAGTTTTATTGTGAAAATATGAAGCTGTTGACCCTGTGAAATGTCTACTGGGATTTCATAGTGTTTTCTAAGAGGAATGGATGATTTGAGACTCTAACCTGCAAAGAATATGCGATCCTCTGTTTTGCTTTGTTTTTTTTTTTCAAAGAAGGAAATATCTAAGAACAGATAACGTTGGACTTGTATAATGCTCATCGCATAAGGGGCAATTTAAAAATGGTTTGTACTCAATTTTTCATTTACTTCCTACACATGTATACTGAGAAATTTTCTTCCTTGAAAGACTCAGTAATTGCTATTTGCAGCAGTGTTTAGTGTACTCTGCATCTGTCTCTCCAAACTGCTCAGTTAAAATTGTTATGGGATGTAGCTACACATCCAAGTTTGCCTGGGATGGTTCTAGTATCTCAGTGCAATTAGTTGTGACTCTCTTTACATAATATTATTATTGTTGCTTGACAGTAATGTGTACAGTTCTCTAACTACAAGATGGGCATTAAGCTCAACTATGCTATGAACCAAGTCTGGTCTTTCTGTCTGAGAACCTGAGGTTAATTATGTTCTTGACCATTTTCTTCTATACACTCAGTTGTTACAGTACCTTCTCTATTTTGACAGTCTCAGAAGCACTAAGGTGCCTGAATTAGAATGTGACACAGTAAAATAGTTGAGAACTGTTCCCCACTGATTGTGTTCTTGGAAGCTATGGTTTTATTAAAATCTATACTAGAAGGCATTTCCTTTTGTATTATTTTCATAATATTACCTTTGTAAAAACAATAAGCATCCCCTATGAGTGGTGCCAAGGTTGACAACAACTAATCCGAATAACGCTCTACTGAACTCATAAAATTATGTTTCAGATAAGGCTAGCAATCAGTTTTTGGACACTGAAATTTATTTAGTACTTCCAAAGTACCACCTTAAAGAAAGAGGGAAATAGAAACCACCTAATATCCTTCACACACAAAAATACCTGTTACTTTGAGAAAGTTTTCTCTTAGCACTACATGTGTGCAATATGTTTGCATGCACAGGGGTAGCTATAAATAGTAAGTGAATAGTAGATAGCTTAGATAAAGATTCCAGAATGTTCGGCCGTAATACTTGTTTGCCTTCTTGCACACATATCCTCATCAATTTACTGCCATACCAAGTTGCAACTAATTTGTGTTATCAACAGGGCATTGTAGGAATGACAGTAAGTGATTTCTGCTTTAACTTTGGATTGTTACCTCTGTGCAAAGTCATGAGCCAACCTTTGAGGTTGCATAAGAATCTAGGCATAAAAATCAGTGTGAGTTGAATGGACCTTGACACTAACCCTACCACTAACTTGCTGGCTATTTGATGGGGTTACCTTAGAAGCAGATCCTTTCACGTTTGCCTTTGCACAATCAAAGCACTGCCTCTGTATTCTCTGAAACTTTACAGAAGATAAGTCCAGAAGCATCCTTGAAAGTTTCTCCCAGGCTCCTGATCTGCAAAAACTGAGAAATAAATGCTCACTGCCATTTTAAGCTCCACGCTTCTGAAATAACTTTTATGTGATAATGGATAAAAATCAAGCTACACACACACACGGGACCTATGAACAAACATAAAAATACAGGTAAGAATAGTTTCTGTTATGATACAAAGTGCATTTTTCTGGGCTTGATTTGTGGGGGATCATGTTAAAATGTTTAAAAAAAACATCTACTTACAAAAGGAATAAAAAGAGATAAGGAGCAGGGATGTATTTCACCCACAGTTTATCTGGCATTGATACATATTTTTTTATTCTTTGCATAATATTTTAGTTTGATACTGTTGAGCATTTTCTGTCAGTGAGTAGCTTAAGGAAAGTTAATATGATTTCCGATTGCCACACAGTGAATTCTTGCCTTTAATTTGTTTTTATTGATGTAACCAGTATTTTCGCCTCCCATTTGGTGCCTAAAGCAACTGCGACTTTTCTATACCCTGTAGATGGTTGCCTATGCTGTGCCATCTCAGTTTCACTACTTTTTCCCCACTGTGATGTGTTAGTTAGACTTATTTACATTGTTATCATCACCCTAGCAATTATAAATCCTTATAAGGAGTGCTGCATAAAAAATGTGTAGCATCTCTCAATATTTAATGGCTGAAAGAATGAATATATTCTTAATTCACAATTTTTTTATAATATAATAGTTTTGTATATTTTGTTTGTTTTATATCTTAGGATATATGTCTAAGTATGAGCACCAGACACAGGGAAATTCAGAAGCCAATGGTCTGCCATAGCATCAGTAATGTTCTGTTTTAACCTGGTATATCATCAATGATGTTCTTCTATCTGCTCCTCAAGTTTTAATCTCTGTGTCTCTCCCAAGTGTCTGTGAGTTAAAAGCTTGGTTCTCACGGTGACAGTATTGAGAATGATAGTGCATTTCAGATGTGCAGCCTGAAAGGACATTCTTAGGGTGTGTGGTTTTGAAGAGGATCATGGAACCCTGATCCTCTCTTTGCTCTCTGTCCTTTTCCACCTGTGCCTGGAGTACTGTGACTCTTCATTTTCAGGCCCAAGATACAAAGTAAAGAAATGGATTAGGGTCTTAAAACTATGAGTTAAAATAAAATAAGCATTGTTCTTGATTAATTCAGACATTGGCTGTAGTGACAGCAAGATAACAGTATTATTAACTTAAATGCTTTTGAATAGTGGAAAAGTCTGTGTAGAAATTTAATGAATTATATTCAGGGTTGATATTTTGTGGGTGAGTCACAGGGTTTATGGTGAATGTTACACATGCAGGGGAATAGGGCTATGGGCAGAGATAATTCAGTTGCCGCCAGTTGGAAGGTAATACATTCATAGTCCACTGGAGAAAGATCACAGGCAAGCACTGGAAGGAGCAGAGCAGGAGTCAGATATACGAGAAACTACATTTGGTACAGGTCCGACTTCCGCATGCTCAGATTGGGAGCTCATAGTTTCTTTTTACCCAATTTAAATTAATTAATTATTTAATTATATTTTTGAGATTTATTTTGTGTATGAGTGTTTTGAAGGCCTGAAAGTATGTGTACCACATACATATCTCCTGCCTGTAGAGGTCAGAAGAGGGTATCAGATCCCTTGGAACTGGAATGAAGAATAGCTGTAAATTATCATGTAGCTACTGGGACCCAAACCCAGGTCCTTTGCAGGAGCAACTAATATCATTAAGCACGGAGTCAACTCTTTAGCCACAATTTATTTATGTTTTAGTATTTAGTTTCATTATTTTTAAGTGGTGTGTGTGTGTGTGTGTGTGTGTGTGTGTGTGTGTGTGTGTACCTGAATACAGGTGTCATTGGAGGACAGAGGCGTTGGATTACCCATGGAGTTATAGTTACAGGCACTGATGAGCCAACCATGTGGGTGCTGGGAACCAAACTTGGGCTTCTGTAAGAGTATAGTTACTGAGCCATCTCTCCAGCTCCCCACTTTTTATTTTATTTTTGAGACTGTGCCCTTTACAGCCCAAACTTGCCGCAAATTCACCATATATAACAAATGAAAGGAAGATCTTGAACTCCCTATCCTAGCTCTGCTTCCAACAGACCTTGGTTTATCAGAGTGCACTGCAGCGCTCAGCTGCCCGTTCATTTTCTGCTACATTTGAGCTATGCAAACTGTAATGCAGCCATAGCCTCTCTCCCTGTGCTGTCTTTTTATGCTTAATTAATATTTTCATATTTTTTTCTAATAATGACCATGTGGGCCTGCTAAATAGAAACTTTCCCATGTTAAAGTCCAGTCTGACCTTCTGAGGAAGTATTATCAAATCCCTTTCTATTTCTCTCATTGTCTCTACTCAGAGTAAAGAGAGCAGTTCTGATACTGACAAAGCATCACCTGGTCCGTGTCTTAGTTGCTGCCCTATTGTTGTAAAGAGACAGCATGGCTACAGCAACTCTTGTAAAGGAAAACAATTGGGGGCCTGCTTGCAGTTTCAGAGTCTTAGGCCATTATCACCGTGGTGGGGAGCATGGAGGTAGGCACGACAGCATGGTTGTGAGAAAATACTGAGAAACTACAGCTTGATCTGCAGAGACAGACAGACAGACAGACCGTGCCTGTCAAGGACTTTTGAAATCCCCAAGTCCACCCCCAGAGATACACTCCTCCAGCAAGGCCATACCTACTCCAAGAAGCCCACACCCCTTAATGTTTCTAATCCTTCTTAAATACTGCCATTCCGTGTTGATTAAGTATTCAAATGTATACTTAATGATTAAGTATTCAGATGGCCTGTAGGGACCATTTTTATTCAATTCACCACAGTTTCCAACACACTGAACCCTTCTCCTTAAGGAGAACAGGCACTATGGGCTTAAAATAGTAGTGTTCAAGTCTGGCTCACGTTGTTTAAAAAATAAAACCAACTAAGGGACAAGCTCAGTACACGGTTTCTGATTCTGTGTGTATGCCACTGCTTCATTTCACATGTACTTTTAAAAACGTTACTCATTTTACTGAGAACATGACATTGTAGTTTAAATCTTATTTCACACACATGGAAATATCATTTATGGTAGCTGACAATCAGTAATTGCTGTCTGAAGTAAAATCATACTTGTGGCATACTTCCTCCTTGTCCTGGATTAATTCATGCCGTAGAGGATGAAGCTGTTTCCCAACAGCTTCCTCCTATATTTCAGTAATTCTAAGCTGTGGTAGGTCCTCAGCCTCACTCTATATGCTATACATTCATGTTTTTCCCCAATGGACATGTTCTTTGTCATTTCATCCTCTTGTTATGAAGATCCCACCAAATCTCACCCCAGACATCATTTTCTTAGAAAATTTAATGATATTACATCTAATTCATTTTTCTTTAGTAGCTTTAAATTTTATGTTGTTTCAGAATAATCTCTGTCTCCTGATAATATTATTTAACTACTTTATATATTAAGGCTGTGTTTCATAAAGATAGGAAGAAAAAGAGCTTCATGTATGCATTCACGTGTTAGAGAGAAGATGCACAGTAGGCAATCAATAACTATCTGTGAAATGAGATAAATTACCTTTTATATAATATTTCTTATTAAAAATAGTCTTCTAACATACTGCCTCCTTCTCCTACCTTAACTTCCTACTCCATGTGTGAAAATGTGTGTGTTGAAAATGGGAGGGTTTTTTGTTTACATTTAATCCACTGATGCTCTCTTCTTTCATGCTAACAATAAGTAACGAAAAAAATGAATAATACTGCAAAAAGAGACAAGACAAAGATAGCCGCATTCTCTTTCTCTTAGGTGAGAAGGAGAGAAAAATAAGTAAACACTGCAGATAAACACACATTCCTTCTTTATTAGAACTATACCGCTTGTTTAAAGGAAAATCAGAAATGTCAAACAGTGCTGAACTGAGCAAGTACATCAAGATCTACTCTCCAGTTGTAACCCAAACTGTTTAAAACATTTTATTTAGCATTTGGTCCTTTGCATAGGATTTTATGACACAATTTATAATGTTGTTCCTGAATAAAATATTAGACACAGAGATTAACAGAGTTTTGTGAATGATCTCATCCTTCTCTCTCGCATCTATGTGCATTTTCTTGTTTTCTTCCCTTCCTTCCCCACTCCCCTTTGCTTCCTGTCTCCTTCACCAATTTTCCTTCCTGTGTCATCTCCCCTCTTCTTTTCTTTTCTGTTTCTCAGCACTTTCTGTCTCTCTCCCTTCTTCCCTGCACCTTTCTTCCTGCTCTCTCTTCCTATTCTTGAACTTTCTGTCTTCATCTTCCTTCTTCTTGAGCTTCCTGCTCTCATTTTTAACCTTTTCTGTTTCTTTTGTTCATTCTCTTCATTGATTTGGAAGCATTCTGGCCTTTTTTACTTTTTTTACTCCCTATACTCACTACATTTCATCATTCTACTGAACACCAGTAAGGCAAAATCAATAAGCTACAGTTCTTATCCTCAGGGCACTATGAGTTTTATGAGGCAGATAGACAAAAAGCAAACAACAATAACAAACGCTGTTGCCTTATATGTTAGGTGTGAAAGTAGATGTATTGCAAGACACTGTGAGAACCCAGAATATCAAACACAAGTTCTTTAAAGTGTAGAGCCTCTTAAGAGGTCAAAGGAAACAACAGAATCACTAAGCCATTGAGCATATGGTCTTTCTGGTGAGCTTTGACTTCTTTCTGTGCATTTACTCAGCCAGGCTTCATAACTAACTAAACAAAGTGGGCATGATGAGTGCCAATATTAATTTAGATCTGAAAGCTAGAATTCAGGAAAATCATGTGACTTTCCACGGTCACATGTAAGAATGCCAAGTTTTATTGATGGGTCTAAAGGATAAGGTTATTTGTAGTTCTGTTTTAGAAATTTTCCTTAATGACTGGTTGGCTTAATTGCTTTGGGTCTGCCACGGCACATCATGCAAAGAGTGTGTGTCAAAATTCACCTGCTCACCTCATGACTGGCAAAGAAGAGGGGAAACATGTGATGCAGTCTTATTATACCCTTTGAGGGAGTATCTTATCTAAAGATCTCTTGTAAGTTCTCAAATCTTAAAAGTTTCATTGCTCTTTACTACATAGGTTTTAGGGACATTTAAAAGGCAAATTACACAAATTATAAAGTGACTTTATAGATGCTGAACTCAGCTACTCTTGAGACAGTAGCCCAAACAAAATAAAGAGTTGCAAACCCTAGGTAAAGGCACACTTGAGTTCTAAATGCCAAGATGGTGACACAGATGGCGAGTGCTGCAAACTGAAGACTTTACTTTTTCCATAGTCCTGAAGAGTGGAGGTGGCAGTGTATTTTGATGAAGGCAGTCACAGGTGTTTTGGGGGCAGCAAAGAGCTCTAAACCTTTTCTTTTGCTTGTTTGATATTGGCTAAACGAATCACATCTTGAAATCTTAAATTTCTTTCACTGGAGGATTCATAAACATTTCAAAGGATTTGACAACTCGGACTGTCAATCAAAATTACCCAAAGCACGGTAGGTTATATAATAACTCAATCTATCGTTGGTATATCTGGAAAAATATTAGCTACCTTCAAAGCCTCTTACATGACCACAGTGGGCAGATCTTTCAGACAAACTCAAGATTAAATTTTTGTTATTTTTCCCAAAAAACCTGCACTGTTGTTCTTTTTTGTTCCTTGTCCTATGTTCTGATGTTGGGGTATGTAAGCATCTAAGTCTCTTCTCACTGTTGCTGGGGGATCTCTGACACTGTGTCATAGAATCTTGCGTGCTGTGGGCAGGATCTGAGTACAAATGGTGCTAGTATGTTTCCACTATAACCTTCTAGTTTCTAAAACAAGATGTCTCTTTTTTCATTCACAGTCTTACAGATCTGTAAAGGCAGGGAGTTGATAAGCAGAGCCTCAAGGTGAAATGATAGTAAAGGGAATTTTTTTAGCTCAATTAAATACTGTTGGAATATAAATCAGCTGAGCAATTGCACTGTCATGATGGGATAGCTTTTTATAGATGGGGCAATGACTGTGTATGGATATCACACTTGTACCTATGACATCTCTAACTTTACTTTTATTTATGTCTGTTCTTCTAGGCCATGTTTTATTTCTTTTCTAGCTCTTGTCTCATAGCATAACCTTAAATGGCATTGGGAGTCTTTCATATGTGCATATGGTAGCCCATTACAGCTTTGTGAACCAGCAGGTGGAGTATCAGAGTAATGAGTCCTTATATAACAGTGCAGCATTTGCTGTTCCCAGCAGCTCTGTTCCTTGCTAAGGCAGTATGGGGAGCAATTACTGCTACCATATAAAGTCTGAATGCCTTAATCATTCCTGGAAAAAAACAATTTCAGTGCGCTCATTAGCACCAAAAGTTCCTCTTCTCCAAGGGCAGGCTTCTGAAATGGGAACACTGAAGCAGAATTGGACATGGGAAAGGAAACCAAGGGGAGGAAGATGGAAGAAAAATACTTTTGGTCAGCATCATTGATATGAAAGAAGTTCGTTTAGGTCTAGGCTGTTATGGTCATCATCAGAGAGAACTCCTTGACCGCATCTCAGATTTCTGTCTTGGCGATAACAAAATGGTAAAGTTAAGAACTCATCAGAAGTGCACATCAAAGTCGACATAAGTTGAAATTTTCTTGTGGGAGTCATGGAAGTGAAGCAGATGGGGGTTTTGTTTTTGTTTTGTCTTTTGATTTTTATTTTTTCATTTTTGCCCATGTGAAGGTGAAAGATGGTCAGGCTAGTTGTGCCTGGCTTCTGGCATTAGATAATTATTTAATAACTTCTGGTAGTTTGTATATTATGTAGAAAAATAATAAATTGTCAGTCTATCCACCCACTTCACTCTTCTCTACATTTTTCTAGCAGTGGTGGAAGTATAGGCTCCAGCCTCAAGGGTATGTTGATTAGATCCAGATGACTCCCATAATAAGAGGATTCAGGATGACTCTTCATTTCAAGGAAGGCAAAAAGTATGCTAATACTACTAGAATTCTCTCTTTTCTCATGGTCTACTTCTCGGGTGCCCTTTATCATCTCTTAGAAACATTGTTGTAAGTTATGTATAAACACAGATTTTAAACTAAGATGCACTTTTGATCTAAATAAATAAAATGCTATCACCAAATTACAAACATTCAGTGGTATGTATTTTTACTGCTGAGTTTTACACTGGGGAAGAATAATTTTCTTTCCACTAAGCACATGTACACACACACACACACACACACACATATCATTGGTCACGGGCCACAGGCTCCCTTGCTAGGTTGTAGAAGGCAATAGACTTGAGGCTTCATATCAGAAGTATGACTTTCTATAAAGCATTAACACACAAATACACAAGAAATGAACACATACATCTTTCTGTAAGTATGCTCCCTTATTTCCTCAAACCTTCCCATCTTTGAGAAACTAGGACTGAGCTTGTTTCCTGAAATGTATAGTTTTATGCCAAGTCTGGGGGTCTTCAAATCTAGGAAAAATAAATAGTCTGATGGATCCCTGGTATAGTTTAATATGCACAGTATGGTGAGTTATCAGCATTAGGCATTTCTTCTCATATTGGAATTCCAGAAACTTAAAAGGAAATGAGGAATGCAAATGTAAAGAGATATAAAAATAATGAGAATGAGATCCATGGACAATGTATTGAACATGTATTGGACAATTGGTATTCATATGATATGACAGCTCATATACTACCAATGTAAGTACTGCAGTATATTTGGATTGGATCCCTTTACAGATAAAGATCTACAAAGCTAGGCAATTTTTATTAAAATATAATATGGCTGGAAGGGGGATCTAGTGCGTGAACTTAGAGATGACTGACATCTTGTGTTGATGGGAATGATAATGCAATAGAGTGAGAGAGAAAGTCAGAACTGGAAATCAGATGTTAGACCTGACAGTAAGTCTCCTTTCTAGTCAATAATCAATTATGTTTATTTTACCATCTCTTGAGTCCTTTCAAAAAATGAATAAAAAAGGCAAGTCACAAGTTAATGAGAAGAAAGCTATATTTTCTCAACAGCACTATGTCAATCAGGTTTTTGTTTTCTTCAGTTTATACTGAGGGTTTCTCAAAAGGATTAATTTTTTTTAATCCTATTTGGCATGGCTCCTAATACCTACAAAGCATTTCCTGCTTTCTATTTTGGAATAAGAATGATAAATTGGATAAGGTTGGTAGAACTGAGCAGTAGTGCCTGTGTGATGTGTCGCTGTCATGTCCTCAAATATATCCTTGGGCCGTAAATCTCACACTCTGGTTGAAAATAACTCATCTATGGTGATGCATGTGTGTCTGTCAAGTTTGACTCATTATTTCACGGCAGATGCTGGTCTGTCTTTGTGCTTGTCATCTCATTAGTGGCTTTTGATCACCTAGATTTTTTTTGAAGGGCCTGAGGTCGATATTTGAAACATTTTGCAATTATTTACTTTGTGCGAGTGTACATGTGTTTATGTGGTGTATGTGCACACATTTGGGTTTGTGCACACATCTGGGGTATGTGCACACATATGGCGCACTACCATGTGGCGCCAGAGCAGGACTCTATCACACTCTGCTGAGCTCTCTGGAGACATGGCTTTCCACTGATTCTAGGGCTAGGCTGGTAGCCGGCCAATGATTCCCTTTCCACCTTTCCAATCCACAGAGAACCACGGTTAAGGTGCCTGTGCAGACATGACAGACTTTCACTTGGATGTTGAGCAATTTAAACTCATATGGTCTCAATGCTCACGCTTGTACAGCAGGAACTTTTAACCATTGTGCTAATACCCAAAACCTCTCTCTCTCAATAACTCGCTAAGTATCAGAGTAGGAATCTGCTCTGTTAAACTATTAAAATTAATTACAGAATTTATGAGTCATATATGACATCTACAAAATAAAATTTTCAGTTTAAAAGTTTAGATATTAGTATCTTCTACGGTTTTTAGCACTTCTTTGACTATTCAAAATATATGTTCAGCAGAAGCATATAAACTCTGAAAAGTCTAATAGCATTATCAAGGTGTCACCTGGCTCTGAATTCACAGGAAATCACATCAAATTCTGATATTACTTTTTCAAATATCAAGAAAAAGTTCCAAAGACATAATCCTATTCTGAAATTATAGTCATGCCATCTAAAAAAATAATTGTAATTCTGTTACCAACCAAAATCCTATGCTAATGTTAAATTTAGTTAAACTTGCTTCCTTGAGGATATTTTTCTTTTTAAATTTATTTTTATGTGTTTGAGTGTTGCATGCATGAATGTTTGTATACCATGTGCTTCCTTGTTGTCTGTTAGTCAGAAAGGGTGTCAGATACCTGGAACTAGAGTTATAGAGAGTTGTGAGCTGCCATTTAGATGCTGGGGACAGAACTGGAGTTCATCTACAAGGGCAGCAAATGCTCTTAACAACTGAGTCATCTCTCCAGTGCCGAGGATAAACTTTTACACTTACACTACTGCTAAATCTTACCCTGATTTATCCTTTTAAGGTGTATAATCACAGAACATAAACGAGAAAGATTTTTTAACTCCTATATATTTGGCAGTAACATTCCTCAAGGTAGCTCTCTTAAGTAATATTCTAAGTCTCAGTGAGAAAGAGTTCAGGGATGAGTTAGCAACGTCTGTCCTGATACAGGAATATTGGGTGGTGGCATGTATGACAAGCACTTGCCATCTCTTTCTTACTACTAATCATTGTCCAGCCTTTGGCTTAGCTCTCTGTTCTGTTCTATTTTGCAATAAAAAGAACTTTAGTTAGCTACTTTCTACTAAGTTTTCTTACAGAGATTGTATATGATTCTCCTTTGTTGTTGTTGTTATTGTTGATGTGATAAAGCAACAACCAATATCAATTTGGAGGGTGCATATACTTCATTCTGTAACTCCCAGGTCACACCCCATCATTGAGACAAGTCAGGGAAAACAATCAAGGCAGGAACCGTGAGGTAGAAACTGGAATAGAATTCATGGAGGAACATGCTTCAGATATCTTCTTCTCCCTGAATTTTATACAACCCAGGGCCATTCATACAGAGATACCAGCACCCGCAATGGACTGGGCCTCTCAGATGAATTATCAATCAAAAATATAGAGCAGAGACTTGACCATAGGTCAGTCTGATGGAGACAATTCTTTGATAGTTGCTCCCTCTTTCCAGATGACTCTAGCTTGAATTAAGTTGATAAGAAACACCTAAGCAGCACATAAGCATTCTTTGGAAGAAAGATAGATTTTTTTTAAAAAAAAACAATTACAATTTGTTGAAATTACTCATTTATTTTCTATATATTATAGTAAAAAATAACATTTAACATTAGCATCTCAACACTGCATTCTGATATCAAAATATCTGATCATCTAACAGACGGCTTAATCATCACCCTGTTGCCAAGAGAATATGTTTTCTCACTTTGTTTCTCTTGGACTTTTGTTTGATATTTCAACTGTGCTTGCTATTTTCTAATTGTTAATTAGAAATAATCAAAGATGTATTTTACAACATTGTTTTCTTCTAGCCATCAAATCAATTTTTCCCAGCACATGAGCATGTTCTTCAAGCAATGACTAGGGAAATTATTTTTTAAATTGGTTGAAAAATTTGATTATAGACATAATAAGAAAGAATAATATTAAATTCAGATAGTCTCAAATAACTTTGACAATAATCAACCAATGCCTAATCTCATTTAATAAATTATCTATCTTCCAGATATTTTGACATAAGCTATAGAAATCTCATGGCATTAGATGAACATGTTTATAATTTAGTGATGGCATCTTAATCCATGTACAAACATGAAATCCACCATTTTATAATGCATTGGCTCATTTCAGAACATTTTCACCCTCCCTGAAAGCTCCCGCTGTCCTGCCATTAGGACTATGCTATCACAAACTCAGCTTCTTTGTGTAAATTTTCCTGTCGTAAATATTCTGTATTAATTATTTCATGCAATATTTTGTCTATTGTATTTACTTTCTTCAATGAGACAATGTTTTCAAGTTATATCCTTGTTATAACATATAACAGTATTAACGTTTTGTTGAAATAATAATAATTCATTCTACAGATGTGTATTTTATTCATTAACTTACTATTTTATGGACTTTTGGTTTAGTTCCATTTTAACAATTATGACTAACACCACAATAAATACTCATGTGTGTATTTTTATATAAGTGAATGTTTTTGTTTAGACAGGGGCATAGAAGAGAATGAGTTATGTGTTAATTCTCTATTTAAAATAAACATTAAGAACCTTTTGAGGAATTACCAGACTTTTTTGTCAAGGTATGATTTTACTTCCTTACTTGCAGTATATAACGTTCTACCAAAACTCATAATTGTTTTATTTTTATTACAGCTGTGGTGGCCATTGTGACCTGATAGTCATATGATTTGATTTGTCTTTCTCTAATAACTAATGTGTCATTACAGGGTATCTTGTCATGTATTCAAAGTCATCTACAAGTCTTCCTGTAAAGCAATTCAGTAATGTTGCCAACTTTGACTTTGTTTACATTATAATATTTATACTTTAAATATTATCTTCATTTTATGTTGAGCAAGCTGTGAACCAACAAGAATCTCCTGGTGTTTTAACATATTTATATCTAGTGTGTGAAAACAATCTCTATGAATTAGAACCTTCACATGATCACTGATAACAGGCAACTATTTAAGAAAATTCTGTATTGTTGAGTATCATTATGATAATTATATATTGTATGAATGTTATACCCCATGTAAATCTTAATCTTCTGTAAACACATAAAACACAATACAAATTTACTATTATGTATTTAGTCCTAATTTCAGGCTTCGAATCATTCCCTAGTAGCCTGAGTGTAATTTGCTGTAAGGTCTAAGTAATGCATGGATGTGACTAGGATTGTTTGGTAAACCAGAAGAAATAAAAATGTCACATTAGATCTGGGGAGATAACTCAGTAGGTGAAATGCTCGCTAAAGGAGCAGAACCTGAATGTGCGTTTCCGGCAACCCCTCTAAAGCTAGACATAGTGCCCTGCATCTGTAACCTCAGCAGAGGCAGTCAAATCTCTGGGGCTTATGGGCTCAGCCTGTCCAGCCTAAAACGTGAGCTCCACGTTCAGTGAGAAACGCTGTCTCAAAAGAATAAAGTGTACAGTAATAAGGGAAGACATCCAGTGTAAACATACATGTGTACATACATATCACACTCACAAATAAATAAAAAAGTTAAAGTAGAAACAAATATTTATTTTAATCAAAAAATCAGAAATTTAAATTTCCATGATGGCTAATCCTTTGAATAAAGCCCGTGTGGTTATGAGGAATGATCTTTTTGATGTTGCAGATATTTTGTTAGATTTTTACATATATTCATGAGGGATATTGCTCTATAGTTTTCTATTTTGTTGTATCTTTATCTGGCTTGGTATTAAAACAACACTGGCTCTGTGGATGTATTTTGGAAGTCTTCCTTCTATTTCTTTTTCCCTGAAATGATTTGGGCAGCATTGTTTGTAGTTTCTTTAAAGATCTGGTAGAATTCTGCTGTGAATGCACCTTGATCTGGACTTTTTAGAAAACTTAAATTCAGAGACTTTCCCCAGCACTTCAGTCACTATGTTTGTGTTATTTCTGATTAGATTACTTTTACCCAAGGGAAACTGAGTGAGTCAGATGTATCTGGAAATTCATCCACTTTTCTTACATTTTTCCAAATTAGTGAAATATTTTTCCTTTTACTTAAATTAATGTTCTGTTTATGAGGGTTTTATCTTCATCCAGGGGTCAGATTTCCTGGATCTGGAGTTATAGATGATTGTCGGTGATGACATGGGTCCTAGGATTCAAAGCTAGGTTCTCTGGGAAGATTGCAGGCTGTTCTTAACCCCTGATTCATCTCTTCTGTCCTTGAAATATTGCTTTTAAAGTATGTCCTTAATAA
>LOJH01015285.1:0-23536 GCA_001685095.1 Ellobius talpinus | reverse complement strand
AGAGATGATAGATAGAATGGAAGTAAGCTGATTTCCTAAGATGTTTAGATTAGTACCTGGCATGGAAGAAGCCCTTGTACATGTAGCTATGGAAACCATCTGTCCCCAGCTCCTGTCTCTACCCTTTCTCTCTCCTCCAGCAGATCTCATGTTCATGTCTGCAAACGACTGAAGATTGCTTGAATAGATTCCTAGGAACTCTGAACCTGCAACAAAGAGGTGGATTCCTGTGGCAGTCTCCTTACTTCTGACTGCGATTTAGAGTCTGTCTGTGTTCAGTGTGCTGCAACTGTCTGTGCTGTCCTTGACAGCCGCTGATGCTGAGTCCTCACTGGGATAAACAGTCCGCTGCAATGCCCTAGTGAGGTCTGTCTAGAGCAACAGGACTGACGAGGTATGTAGAGCCTGAAGAAGCTGGAGCTTCAGGGCCCTGGGCAGTTAGTCGTGATGCCAAAGGCCATGACCTCCTGGAAGGAGTGGGAGGAAGGGATTCCACTGAGTGACAGTGGGGCTCCCCTCAAGGTCCCTAGTGACACAGCTAAGCAGACAATGATAGAAAAATAATATACAATTAACTCCAAGACCCTCCGACTCATCTTTAGACCTTGTAGGTGAGCTTCCCGCATACACGGTCCTTTGCCTCTGCTTGTCTCCACATTTCTGCTCCCATTTGCAAAGCATGTTTTCTGCTCCCACAGTGTAACTGCAAAGCAAAAGCTTGTTTTGTTAGACCTTGGGCCACTGAGCAATCCCGGCAAGCATGTCCTTCCTTTGGCACAAGCACAGAGGAGGATATTTGGGGCATGAGATAAGAAGCCTCTGTCAACAATCCTAAGCAAAAAGTCCCATACTTGCTAGGCATGGTGACATAGGGCTATAATACCAGCATTCAAAATGCTAAGGCGGGAGGATCCTGAGTTCTAAGCCAGCCTGTTCTATATAGGGCAATGTTGTCTTGAAAACCAAATAAAGGGCTAGAGAGATGACTGAGCAGTTAAGGGCGCTTGCTCTTGCAGAGGACCAGAGTTTGGTTTCCAGAATTCACGTCAGGGGACTCATAACTGCTTGTGAGCCCATCCCCAAGGGCTCTGTCACCCTTTTCTGGCCTCCACAGGCACCTGCCCTCCTATGCACATATACATAGACACACACACCTAAATGTAAACATAATTAAAAAATAAAATAAACCTATTTTAAAAAAACAGAGCAACAAGTCTTTATTGAGGTAATGGCTCATGAAGCCTTCAGGAGAGCCACCTGTGTTGCGTGCTTGCCTTCCATGCTGCCTGGAAGCTTCTAGATGGAGCCTGGAGCTCCAGGCCCCTGAAGTTGCCAAGAGTGAAGAAGAAATGTCTTCCTAAAACATGGACTTTAAGAAAACCTAAAACAAAGTCTTACTTTTACATTAAGAATACAAAATATATTTAATGTAAATATAATGTAAACAATGAAGTCGAATTCACAGTATGAATGAATTGTTTACATAAAACATGAGCCCTGGCAGCCCTTTGTACTGAAGGATGTTCATTCCTGCCTCCTGGCAGGGAAGCCTCCATGGGAAAGTTTCAAAAACATCAGGCCTAAATCATGGTGGGAAATATACCAGCTACAACAGCATGATAGAGGGTGCTGAGGACAGGGTCCAGAGAGCTGTACGTGGGCCCAGTCTCTGTCATTCACCGCGTGACCTTAGCCCTTGCCTGGATGCCGACCAGGGACGCTGCTTCCCAGAGCTGCTGAGAGTTCAGCGAGACTCCGCCTGTGAAACGCCAGCACTGAGGTGCAGAGGGCTTCCCAAGTGTGAGTAGTTATGAACCAGCGTGTTGTTTTTGGAAATCTCGTTGCATTTTATGTATCACATGTGCTCTCCAGCCCATCTCCCCGTGTAATTGTCTTTCCCTTCGGAGCGAGGAACCTCTGATCTGACAAAAGGCGGTGACGTCACCAGGCTTGCTCTCACCCAGTTTCGTGTCTAAGCTTTGGACAAGCAGCTCTCCCATGAGTCATCTGACAGCCCAGGCCTCGCTCTGCTGTTCCTGGGGGACGTTAGTCAATGCTGCCTGAGCTTCCTATGCGGGTCTCCAGACAAGCACGGTGAAAAATAGAAGGGAGAAAGTCGATGCCGACATGTGAGAGGGATAGACTCTCTGCAAAGCACATGGGAACTGAAGAAACTACTCGGGAAAGGGAGGGCCCAGTGCATGACGGAAAGTCATCACAGGCAGCAGAGAAGGGACTTAGGGAAGCACACTCATCCACTGACCCACCTGAAACATGGCTTTGACGTCGCTCTGCTCTGGCGGTAGCATGCACCAAGGGGCACCTGGTATGTCAGTCTGAGTGCACACAAGACTAGAAACTGGATCAAGAGCCAAAGACAAGATTCCAAGCAAGTGACATGCCAGTTGAGTAGGTGATATGAATCCCAAACAGGATTCTGAGAGGGAGCCCAGTTTCAGAACAGGCTAGAAAAGTAACCTGCCATTTAGTCAACACTGTGTTCTAAGCAACTGTGTTCTAAGCAGACACTCCCCTAATCCCCACAGCACCACCACATGCAGGCACGCCTCCTTCACACAGGCAGACGAAGACGCAATGAGTTAAGCAGCTTTACCTAAAGCGCACAGCTAGTGTGTGGCCAAGGCAGAGGTTGAATTCAGACCTGTGCAACTAGATTCTTGACTTGAAACTAAGGGTTTCAAGTCTGGTAGTTTCTCTACCTAGGAAGTGAAGCCAAGTTTGGGAACTCATGGAAATCGGATCAAATACATTTAGAAGTTAAACACATACATACACACATATATTTATTGATATTCAATAAATTGATACTCAAGAGGCTGCCTGAACAGCCACACTGATCTAATAGTGTTCCCAGAGCTTGCATCTACCCAGAGCTAGAGAGTCTGCCGGAGACTTTAAAGGTCTTAGCCAGGTGTCTCAGCTCCTAGAAGGTGAGCTGGTGGTCACTGTGCTATCACCCAGTCAGGGGACATGGGAGAGAGTGGTAGTCTTCCAGAACTCTATCTTAGAGCTAACCTACAGGACTTGATTCAAGTCCTCAAGCCTACAATTGATGTCCCGTCCCTTCTGCCACAATTACTATTAAAGTCACAAGACAGCCCAGATTCAAGAGGTGAGAATGAGGCTCCATCTATCTCGTAACGGAGTTGCTGGCAAAGCTACACTGCAAAATGCTTCAAGGATCTGCCCACATTTTGCAACTGTTCAGCCATGGTGCTCAACCCAATTCCAGAAGTCGGTGAAGGGCAGTGGCCCCTCCCAGTATTCTGGACTATGCTGACTTCCCTGCCCAAATCCTTTCGTCCACTAAAGATCCTCTCCTTGGCTGGTTTTGAGGTCTTGTTAGCACTAGACTTGGAAGGGAGAGATGGAATGGTTTAGAGTTGGGCAGATAGACAATGTATCTGCCTTCCTTCTTTTAGAGGTAGTAAAATCCAGACTGTTTACCCCTTCACTTCATCTCTATAGCTTTTACAACTAACACAGCTTCATGAGAAAGTACACTTAAACTTTCTCAGTGAGCTGTCCAGCCTCGCCATTCTTCTCCGAGAACGCTGTCAAATTCCAGGAAACAGATGTTCTTTAATTAGATGAAGTTTTACTAGGATTTCTACCCCACTGCTAGCACTGTTTGCAATCTGAATTTAAGACATAGGATTCTTGAAATGTATTTCCTACGGGTACCACTGAGATCACAGACTCCCCAGAGGTGTACCTTGGAAAGCCCTGACATATGAGATCACTGGAAGGAGACTTGACGTGTTGGTGCCAAGAGCTGAGTGCTTCAGTATCTTGGAGAGAACAGTGGACTTGAAGTCAGAATTGGCTGACGCAGAAGTCAAAGTACCACGGTCGAACCTGTGCTCGGAGGCCAGACTGCCTGGTCTTGCCTTCTGGCTCTGTCATGTGTGCTATGTGATTTGCCAGGCCACTTAGCCTCTCTGTGTCTCAATTTCTCTGTGTCTCAATTTCAATAAAGTAGGGTAATATAAATGCTTATTTCACTGATGTGCCATAATTCAAATAAAATACCGAGCGCAATGCCTGAACCAAGTGCATTTCACCTGTGTGTTGTCTGCCATTACCGGCACCTACTCTTGTGGCCTGGGGAGCCTTGAGCAAAATTCTTAACATCGCTCGTGCCAAATACTGACATCTGTAAAACGGGAATGCTATTACTCCTCACTCTCACATCCTTCAACTTCAGATCTCAGAGGGACCTTCCTGCCGCCAACATACTTTGATATGAGGCCTTTGCTCAAGCTAACTGACAGACAATCTCCTGGGAGCGAAGAGGGCACTCCCGCCACTTTCCCACAGTGTCCTTGCTCGTCCTTAGCTGCCTCGTTGACTCAGTACTCACTCTGGGGGATGCAGTCACGCTTCTCAGCTGACTTGCTGCCCTGGGAGGCAGCGGTGCACAGGAGGACTCTTGCTTCTCGCTTCCCTCCTGCCCCCTGCTGCGTCCACCACCATCTGGAAAGGCCTATGACCACCCCACCGACCTGTAGTCGATCCACCCTCCACGTGCACAGTAGCCAGCATAGGCATGGCTTCCCGCTCTCCCATGCTCCCCTTTCTTCTGCCTGGGCCAACGGTTGAGAAACAGTTCTCTCCTGGCACAAAGGAAGGGTGTGAGGCCACGTAAACACAGCAATGTGTGGGGACAGAAAGTAGCAGTGAGCTTCTTGATGTAGTTAGCCAAGTCTTGCCAGCCTGAATTAACTAGCAATTGCTCAGTTACTTTGCTCTTCTCCATGGCCTGGCCACTGCCTCAAGCATGCGGAGCAAGTCCCTCAGCTGGACACAGGAATCATTTCCTCTCAGCTCCATCCTCTTCCTTCATTCCAGAAAATGATACTGATTGTGTCGCCATTTCTCGGTGGTTTCCCAGCCCTTACCATTGAAAGTTTGCCATCTTAAAGTTCAGCAGTGGATCTCCTCCATCCTAAGCCTCATCAAGTCTCCGCATTCTAGTCTTGCTCCAACTTTAACCTTTCTCCATCCCCCCATTCTCCTATGCCTTCCCCAAGAAATTTCTTCTCCGTACCTCCTTTCTCTACAAGCTCAACTTTATATGACATACTAATAACCTCTTCCTCCTCCAGGAAGTCTCCCGTTTTCCCAACGAAGGTTAGTTGTTACACTCTGTCACACTATTATACTTGCTGACAGCACACTCTTCTGATGGGTTTGATTGTGTGTTTATACAGGTGTGTTTACAGTCTCACACAGCTCAGGGAGACCCACTGCATCTCTTTGGTGGCCTGTGAAAGTTCAAAATCCTCCCCAAGGCTACTGTGAATTCCCTGTTTTCCTGGTTCCCTTGTCTGCACCTCTTGCTTCCATGCCTACACACTTTAGTGTGCACAGTGCCAACCCAGGTGTGGTCAAGAATGTCCTGCCAGGGGTGTGTAGACTGTATATTGCTCAAGGACCCTCAGTCAAGAGGACTAAAAGATCTTGACAGCCACAGGCCAGTCAACGCTAACTCTGCATCTAGTCACAAGGAACCTTTGCCAGGGTGCAGTGTGCAGTATGAGCCAGCCGTGCTCCTGTGAGCTTCCTGCAGTTCTAGTACAGAACTGTCCTACAGCAAGCTTCTGCGATACAGACTTCACTGAGCTCTGGGAAGGCATGGCACGGGAACAGGGCCCTAATGCTTCATCATCCACGGCTTCACTTCCACGTACTGCCCCCTCCACCCTTCCGGCCTCCATTCCTTTTCTTCCCCCTTCTCTCTCCATATCTCTTCTACTTTCGCCCTATCTCCTGGTTTCTCTCCCTCCTTTTCCCCCCCTCTTCTGTCTTTCTCATTTTCTCAGGAGCAACTTGATCACTTCCTTCATTCATTCTGCCAACTCCAGAGGGTAACTTTACCTGCCAGCTGCTTATCAAGACATTCTGGCAAACAGACTTACCTCCCCTTCCCTAGGAAGATGTGGTTGCTATCTGCCATAAAGATAATGCTCGCCCTTTATACATCAAACTGTCTGTGCCCCACCCCGTGTCTGTCAGCTCTGTAAGAGTGGAGGAGGCAGGTGCCCATCCGTGTTGGCCATCATTAGCCCATTAGTAAAGTAACAAATGAAAACCGAGCAGCATGTAGGGCTAATCAGGACCTGGCTCAAATTCCTACTCTGTCACTCATTAGGGCTGAGGGCTTTGGATAAGTCATTTAGCCCTGCAAGGTCTTAGTTTCTTCATCTTCAGAAGCAACAGAATGAAAGCATAGCAAGTAACACACTCGGGAGCAGGTTTGCCCAGATTCATGAGCCAGGGATACCGAAGGCAAGGTCTTGTGGGAATGCTGTGAGGACCACTAACAACAAAGCATACACGATGCTAAGCAGGGCATCTAACATCCTCTTGATTATTACTGGGGTTTTAACTTAGTATTGCTGTTATAATGTCAAGCTATCATGACACAAGAAATCAATAAGTTTAACAGAAACTTTTTTTAAAAAAATGAGTGTTTTACATTGTAATAATCTAATCAGACCCTAAAATAATCTTAAATTTTGTTTTAGAAAAAGTCATTGCGTATACAATTGTTGTTCAGCTGGTTGGAACAAAAGCATATTTCATGTGTCAGTCTGTCAATGACAGTTGTCCTGTTTGGCATAAGACATCTCTTTGTGCATCTCTTCTCAGGACCTCAAGTGTCTTTCTCATTCCCACTGACGTTTTACATTTTTTGTCTTTTGAAAGAACCCTTCCTGGCCTTGAATTAAGGCCTCTAAGGGGCTTTCTATCCTCTATAATTTATGCATCTTCATTAAGGGGCAAAACGATGGGTGTTTTGAAATAGAATGAACCCAAGGAGCTTCCTCACCCAAAGAATTACTATAGCAAAATTTTAAAAACAGAAATATCTGACCTTAATGGGATCTTTAGATTGTGACATCATAATGCTACCTCTGCAAGACAGTGGAAGCGCTCCCTTTCACCCCAGCCTTCCCATGATGGCATTTGGATGTCATGTAGCATTTATTTGAAATGAGGTCATCCTCAAATACCTTTCATACTGGCTGAAAATTCATCCAGCTGTTATCACACGATGTGGTGCCAAAGGAACAAAAAGGGACGAACTCATGTTTGTGTAGTTGATAATGGTGGATAAATGATCCCATGGACTTATGGGAATGTCAGGCTGACAAAGAGACTGAGTAGCAGCCGACGGTACCCGGCATCCAGTAAGCCTCCAGTAAACGCTGTTATCTGTTATGTGAAAGATCAGGGTGCGAAGCATTCCCGCCCATCATTATCTCTATGAAACACAGGGAGGGAACATACGCCCAGAACATAGACCAAAAACCCCAGGAAATGTGCCGAAGGGTGGGAGAGAGCTGCATCGGAGCCAAGGAGCCCCCTCTCTTCTTTTCAGCATCTTTTCCTTTGTTGTTATCGTGTGCATCACGCAACAGTATAAGAGGTCAATTAATAACTGTGGGGAGACTTTTCCCCCTAGAAACCCAGTTTCTCACTATTTACAAATCCAGTGTGCCCCAAACCTCTAAGCCGTTCAGAGTGGCAACATGAGGAGGGTTCTAGGAAAACCGGCATGGAGTCGTCCTCCAGCAAGAAGACAAATTACCATTCTGGCCTCCCTTTTTTATTTTTCCTTCCCTCTCTCTCTCTTTCTTTCTCGAGCGGCCAAATCAATGATCTGCAGCTGTGAATGCGGCCATGTTTATTTCTCTACTTTTTTCTACCAAAAAACCTCGCATTGTCAAGGCTGCCTGTGCAAAATGAAAACATAAACATCTAGACAGTTGTTATTATTTTCAATGCAAAACAAAAATGAATTTATCCTGAACACAACCAGACTGCGTAGGTCAATGTTTTTTTTTTAAATTCCTTTATACACCAGAAGATTTAGTAGCTAGAAACTGCTAGAATTCTCTTTACAGACTCCAAGGCATTGACCTTGGTTAAACTCCTGAGTGCAAAGTAAACAGAAAGTCCCACAACTTAAGCCTGATTTTATGCCCCAGCTGTGTAACAGGAGGCGGATGTCTTAAAACAAACAGCCAAACAACAAAATGCAACCACCATCACCAACTCAAAAGTGACAGGGTGTGGCCCATGCCGCTGAGAGCAGCACAGCTTCCTTCTCTTCCCAAGTGTCCTACAGGAACTCTTGAAGAACAGGCCAGGAAACTCCAGGACTGGCAGAGTGGAGCTGGAGCTCACCCGCTGGAGGTGGTTGGTCAGTGTATAGCGGCTCAATAAGCCCAGGTTGGTGACTTAGTGACATCTGAGAACATCACAGAGGACACCAACAGTCCGATGTTTTGCGGCGAAAGGGAATTCGAACGGTCGATGGAATGCTCGCACAGACGTGGCTTCCCCCTGCCCAGTCTCCTCCGTTTGGCACTAGAGCCTTGTGAGTCGAGGGTTGTTGCTCTCGTTTAGACAACAGACCTCAGAAGCAAAGTGACTGGAATGGGAGTCATCTGTAAACCAGAGTCAGAACCAGAAATAAAATTCATTTCCCCGGGGCGGCTGCTCAGCTAAGAGTCTGCTGGTGTGGATGAGCTCCAGAAGCTTCCTGTAGTAAGAATTTGCAGGCCTGGTCCTTAACTCAGAGATGCAAGAGCTTCAACCAGACCCTGCGATGAAGGGGGTTTCCGAGTGACTGAGAAAGGGGCGGCGTTCTTTTTAAATGATGCTTTTGCCATCTGCATAGCATCTGTCCCTTCCCTCTCGTGGGGCGGGTGACAGAGATTGTATCTCATCACTGAATCCTGTCACCTGATCGTGCAGGGACCAGTTCTTCTGGCCTAATCCTCAAATGGCCACAATCTGGCAGGCAGGCTTCATTTTAGCCTGGAGGGTTATGAGGTTAGAAGATAATGAGTAAATATTTTAGTACCAACTCCTCATGAAAGAACAGGGTGGCCTGGGAGAAAGTTTCCCCAGTCTAAGCTGTTCCTGGTTGGACAATGGTCAGTCTTGAAGATGAAGCCAGTCCACAGTAAAAAAAGGCTGATTATAGCCAACTTATCTAGCCTTCAATGTGGTGTTTTAAAATCAAAGAAAATACTTTTTTGGAAAACATAAATCACATAGAAATAATTGTGAATTAACAGTTAATACTGAGGTATCCAGATGATTAGCTATCCAAAAGCTTTTATCTTAACTACAAAACCCTCCCTCTCTGGGGTCTTAGCACAAGTTAGATGGGGCACTAATTGATTCAGGGAGCAAGGAGGTCAAATATCACAAAGGGTGCAGAGAGATTTAAACTTTTGACAAGACAGAGTAAAGATAGATATAGATAGCCCATAAGAGATGTAAAAAGGCTCCCTCAGCTGGACTGGAACGCTGACCTGGTAGGTGGCCTCTGTCATATCTGAAAATGACCACCTAACTCTGAGTCTAATTTCTTTATGGTCATAATTACCTATTACTGTAATTCTTATCATTACTACAATGCAGAAGTCTGGAGAGTAGAGAAACTGCAAAATCACTGCTAATCATCTTACTAACAATAACACAGAGGAGTGTCTCCCACTCTCAAGTCTTTGCATAAGTCTATGTGTCCATACAAGGACTGTGTACCAAGCAATGACTACATGTTGAACACTGTTCTTTTCTGATGCAGCAATCACTGTGTGAACATAATCTTTTCACTCATCTTTACTGAACTGGTATAAACATCTTGTGTTTCTAGCCTTAGAAAACACAAAAGCAGCAGGAAAAGCACTCATGTTAAATTCTGAGTGATATCCCAGAAGCCCTGTGGGACATCCTTGGTATAGGAAGTAATGAGGGAGGTCTCACAATGAGTTGTTCCTCGTCATTTGTGTTCTGGGATGTGGGCTGCTTTACGTGGCTAGGGAAAAATGATATACATGTCTTTTAACAATAACTATCAATATAAATGGATGATTTTTTTCTCAGTGAAAAGACAGACTAACAGTCATAAAATGAGATTCTTCTCTTACCTCTATAAGCAAACTTCCAATCAAAGATAGACACTGCCTTAGAAAGAACTGACTCCCACAGGTTGTTGTCTGACCTCCACACACATGCAAACATGTTTGCATACACTAAACAAATATAATATTTTTTTAACTGACAGGTGGAAATAAATAAAATCAGAACTGAAATCAATTAAATAGAAATATAAAGATAATTGATAAGATGAACAGTTCTTTGAAAAACTAATACAGATTGGAAAACCCTTACCCATACCAGTCGAATGAAATAGAAAGACCCAAATTAATAAGATTAGAGACAAAACAAAGGAAGGCTTGGAGCCTGTGGTGGTTTAAATGAAAATGGCCCCCATAGGCTCACAAGGACTGCTACTATTAGGAGGTGTGGCCTTGTTAGAGTAGGTGTGACATTTTTGGAGGAAGTGTGCCACTAAGGGCAGGCTTTGAGGTTTCAAATGCTCAAGTCAGGCCCAGTGTCTCTCTTCCTGCTGCCTGAGGATCTGGGTGTAGAACTCTAAATTACATCTCAAGCACCATATGTCTGCCTGCATGCCACCATGCTTCCAGCCTTGATAACAATGGACTAAATCTCTGAACTATAAGCCAGCCCCAATTAAAGGCTTTCCTTTATAATAATTTCCATGGTCATGGTGTCTCTTCACAACATCAAGACCCTAAGATAGAGCCTGACATCAGTCAGCCTGCCTCTGAAGCTCAATCTTCTCATTGGCTAGCTCTTTCTTTGTGAATAAACCAATTGACTTCTCTGAATCTAAGTATCCCTATTTGTGTAAAAGGGAAAAATAACACCCAACTGCTGGTGTAGTTGTGATAATCAAATAAAATACTGGACATGAGAGACATTTGACAACTCTAGATAGCTGCAGAGACACAGAATACTGTGGGCGTTGATAATAAAAAGCTGTACTGTTGTTGTTAATCATAACTTCTAGTGCATGCATGCTGAGCATTTGCGTCTATGCATGTCTTGCATGTGTGGAGGTACACGTGTGCATTCATAGGCATGTGGAGGCCTAGGGTTGTTGATGTCAGTAGTCATCCTCAGTCATTCTGCCACCTTATTCATTGAGGCAGAGCCAATCGAATCCAGAGTTTGCAGATAAGTCCTGTCACACTTGCGGTCAGAGGGGACCAGCACTGACATTCCCACCTGACAACCAGGAAAACAAACTCATGAGATTCTGGGGGCTCAGGGAAACCCAGCTCTGGTCTATGGCCTGGTCTACAGACCACCTGGTCTGAGGTGATCTGTAGCCACCCTCAGTTCAACTCCCTGGAGGCAATGGTGTAATCACCCATCTGCCATTCAGCAAGACTCACTTGCCCCGTGTTGCCTTATTATGCATCCCTCCTGTGCTCACAGGGGCCAGCACGTGTACTAGAACCACACACACTCCTGCATTCAGCTACTTTATTGGGTCGCTGGGAAAACTTCAGTCCCTCCCGTGACCCCTGCACACACTCCCATCTACAAAGCACCACGAACTGTAGCCATAGCAACCAGTGGAAGCTGGCGGGAAACAACTGGCTAGAGCCCCACTCATGACTTTCTCAGTTTAGCGTTTGTTGAGTTTCTCTCCTTGGTCGGACACTGTAGAAGGAACTTGGGATGAGATGCACATTTACCCTTCCTAACAACTTTTATATGGCGATTATTATTGCCTTTATTTTATACATTCCCCCTCCCCTGCAGAGAGGTATTTGTGGAAGGCACCTTCCGCTTGCCTACTGGTGTGGCAAGGCACCTTCTTGTCACTAATGGAATGCGGATAAGCGTGTGGATACCACTTCTGGGTCAGAGCTGATGTGTTCTTTTCCCACTTAAACTTTCCCCAGGAGCGGGCAGAAAGCAGAGCGTCTTTTGAGCATGGGGGCCTATGCTGCCCTGCTCAAAAGAGAGCAGCGTGGCAAACACAAGCATAAATGGACTTGATGAACAGGACCTGGGCAACTCGGCTTGATCATTTACACCTTTGCAAGGTTTGTGACAGCAGCCAGCATGGCCGTTGTTAAAAACAGCTTGCTGGCTCACAGAAAATCAAGAAACCAATCACATACACAAAGGTGAAGTGGCATGGCCTGACCCAGGAAAGGCCCACGGTCCCAGGTGCGGCACTCCCAGGACATATGCACCTCTAGGGTTGAGGCCTATGTCTTCTTTTCTGTGTTTGTGCTGGGCCTGGTTTGCAAGAATCACTTGGTTTGTGCCTAAAACCCCATCCGTCTCTCTGGATTTGCCTGCCACTGGTGAGTGAACGGCTTGCAAGTTTGGAATTTGCTGCAAATATCCCGCCACTAGAAACACGGGGGCCAGTTCTAAAATGTTTCACAGCAAACTAAAAACTAGACAAACACCGAAAATGGAGATACAAAAATATTTCCAGCTTAAAACATCATTTTACTTTAAAAAATAGAAGCTGAGTCTCCTGATGAAATACACTTTGGAGTCCCCACCCGGAAGGCTTCCTCTGTGATGAGCTACCCTCTAATCCGTGACCATCCCTTATAGTCCCAAGGGCTTGTTCTGGCTAGGAAGAGAAGTTCGACGGCTCCCACTGACGAATGCCTATGAAATGCAGAGAGTTCTGCAGATATTCTTTTACCAGTGGTACACTGAAAATATTTATCTTTATAACTCTAAGAAGCAGGTGTCATTATGTTGTTATATGGATTTGAGGCGTGCACATCGCCCAACTAGTTTCAAGTCGAAGCCCAGATGATGTTGAAAGCCACTGTGCACCATGGGTACCATCCAGGACACAACCCTGAGGATGTCTTGTGTGTCTCACCTTGGCACTGCTATACTGGAGAAAGAACTTACACTGTTGCCTCTGCATCAGGATTGTGCTTTGCTCAAGGGTAAAACCAAAACATTTTAAAGAACCAGAAGCCAGTGTTCTCATAAGCTCAGAGGAAACCTCCAGGCCCCTCAGTTTGGAACCTGGCTAAGTCAGCTGCCCCACATCACCAAAAGTGGTAACACGAATTCCTTCTCTTTTGCCTCTGTTCTTGGGAGCACGGTCCTATTTCGCAACCCTCATTTACGACAGGGTACCTCAAGTTCTAGCACAAAATTGATCTGCATACATTACGGCACATGTGGGGATTCAAACCCCATGGAAGAGGGTCAACTGCCAGCACTGGGCTTTGCTGGGGAATTCAGCTCACAGAGCCCAATGCGTAACATTGCCTGTGCATTCCAACCTGCTGAACCTCTAAGCCCAGCTAGGCTATTTCCCCAGGCCCAGGTGCACGTGAGTGCCATGTTCATTCTGGCTGAAAACAAGTCTGATTTCCTGAATTCAGACCAAAGTTGGTTATTTCAGAACCCCTTGACAGGCCCATGTCACCTGCTTCTCCTCTGGGCCCCTAGGAAGTCCTCTTTCTAGGACAGTTATGCTTGCCTTCCCCCAGTCTTCCTCTCAAGAACTTTTCAAAATGTGGTACCACATTTTAACTTTAAGAACATTATATATCTGCGCATGCCTGCTTTTCTGTATGTGAACCATATGCAGGCAGGTACCTGCAGAGGCCAGATGAGGGCACCAGATGCCCTGGGACTAGAGTTACAGGTGACTGTGAGCCATTCTATGTAGGTACTAGGAACTGCGCTCAGGTCTTCAATAATAATAGCCAAGGGTTTGCCCGGCACTCAGGAGTTCACGGCCAGTCTGATCTACAGACAAGTTCCAGGACAGGTAAGACTGTTATATAGAGAAACTTTGTCTCAAAAAAAATCATAATTATTTTTTAGTATAAATAAAAAGGTAGCAAGGGCTCTTACCTGGTAGGCCATCTCTCCCCAATTTTCAATTTTTTGCGCACTTTCAGCATTTAAAACTGCCAGCTTATCACAAAAATGATAGCACCATCCACAGTTCTACCAACCCTCAGTTTGCTCATTGGCTGACACAGAGCCATGAGGCCAGCAGTGTTGTGCCACAGACGATGTTGGCCGTTAACTATTCCTCTGTGGTAGACAGCAAGTGTGTCTCACTGAGAGGACTGAGCAGATGCCATGACTGGCTGCTCAGTCTTTCCTCAGAGATCAGGCCTCAATTTCGGTTTCCTGAGAGGAAAAGCCATGAATAAAGGACAATCAATCTCCAACACTCCCAACAGCAAGGAGGAGGCCTGGTGTATGCAGTACTAGGCCAGACCAGGCCTGAGCCAACCTCCATAGCAGCTCAGGAACAAGGTCTGGGACTCGTCCAGGCCTGCCCCAAAATGGAAAACTGTAGCCCTGACTAACCCCTGACTAGCCCTAGCCAATTAAAATGTGCTAATATGATTTCCAGTTGCTTAAGTCAATCATATCTAAAATGACCAAGGTGAGTATCTAAAATGGCAGTCCCCTCAGTAAGACTTAAAAGAAGCCCCCACCTTCCTCTTGGGGTTGTGGTCATTTTGCCTTTGTGTAGGATGGTCAGCCCCAGCATGCTGGAATAATAATTTTTTTTTTAAAAAAAGTCTTTTTGCTTTTGCTTTTGCATTGGATCTGGTCTCTTGGTGGTCTTGGGGACCTGGGCTCATAAAACATTGTCTCTTACCCTAATGCTGATAGTATTTCCAAGGCTTCAGAATCAGTCAGATAGGTGGACTCTCAGCAGGCAGGGATCTGCATGCATTGGTGAGGAGAAAGAGTGTGGAGACAGACACATGTTGGGTTATGCTGCTTCCACTTGCCATAGATTGTCTAAAAGCACAGACTCCTCAGGTCCCCCCTCCTTGGACATGAATACATGTCTGTCTCCTCTGAATTTTGGCTGTTTTTAAATTCCCTTTGAGTTGGGAAATACACTGGGAACTATGTAGTGGTGACTTCCAGGCCTTGTGTGACTTTGAAGCTTATTTTCACTCTCGTGAGGTCCAGACACCATGCGAGAAAATTTGAGTTTGACTAGACAGTTTTCCTGGAGAGAGGAGCAGTTACAAACAGCCCCAGATGTCCCCACCACACCAGTGGGGAATCAGGCATAGGAAGTGGCCAGCCTAGATATCACCCCCATGCCATACCACATACTAAATCCATTGCATTAAGGACCTGGTCAGCATAAATGTTTCAGAACTGTTGGCAGAGCCTGGCTACTCCTTGGAGTCGGGAGAAATAAGACATATTTTTAAGTCATGTTTCTTGCATTGCGTAGCAATAGACAAGATACACAACACGGCGTAAAACTCCCACTTCCTCCCCTCAATTCACCTCCATAAAGATGGAAACAGCAGCTCTCTCTTCTGCGTCCTCTGTGACTCTACTTTTCACTGAACATACGTTTGTACATCTGTCTCCTCCTATGGACTGGAGACAGCTGGGGGCTCCTGTCTGGTTTTTATTCATGTTGGTGTCACCAACTCCACAGAGAATGTTTAACGAGTCAATCACCCTAGCCCTAAGTCCTCTTGGTGCTTACAGTACTGCCTCCTTCTCACCCACGCCAGTAGCACACATCTCAAAGGTCTTTCTCCCCTCCGTATGCAAAACAGGGGCTCACACATGCTCGCTTTCTGTTTTTCTCCCTTTATTTTCTTTCATGGAACATTTGACACTTTGCATATCTGTTTATGGCCCATCTCTCAGGAGCACAGAAACTCGTGCTGCCAGTGAGTGGTTTTAATTCCCTACTGCATTCCAGTCCCTAGAGCCATGCTTGACACCTGGTATGTGTCTCACAAATGTCCCGTGTCTTGCACTTAATGCAGGAATTGGATATTGGTAGTCTCACTTTTTTTTTCATGCAGTAAACCCCTTTATCCATATATTTTCATATGCAGGGGTTTATCAAAAAAGATTCATTGTTCTGGTTCAGGGCCCCTGGTCTCTGCTACACTATTGCTGCTGGGTCCTCATTCGGACTCTTCCTGAACACACCATCGCTGCTCTGTGTCGTGGAGATCCTGCAGCCCTGGGTTCACAGGACTGATAGATCCCCAACCCCCAACCCACTGCTCTAGATCACAGATGGGGTGGACACTGGGGTAGGCCATCACACACCCTGGTTCTGGAACTGGGTCATCCCGCCAGCTCTCCCATATCTTTGCTACCAGGGTGAGCTCTCCAGCATTGCCCTGCCTAGTTCACCCCTTGCCGCCATGAGCGAGGGGCAGCTTGGTTCTCCAGCTTTCAATTCCACAGGGTCGGTTCTCCCATACCTACAGCTTCTACCCTGTAGCCCAGGTGAGGTCTAGGGTCACTCTCCCCAGTGCAGCAGCCGATGAAGGAGCAGGGACAGCTCTCCCACTCTCTATGACCTCAGGACCAGCTCTCCCACCTGCCTCAGGCATTGATGGGCGGGGGCAGGTTGGTAGTCATTTCTCACTTTTAACTCGGGCTCTTACCTTTTCATCTGAGACCTTATAAACATGATTGGTCCACAGACATGTGCGGCCTTTCCCCTTTCTTCCTAACAGTCTTAAGGTTGAGAATGATCATATGCCTCCATCTGGCTGGGCCCAGAGAGGCAGTCACCAGATGCATTTCTGGGCTGAGCGAAGAGCCTGTGCCTCCTGCTGACTCTTGCCTGGCCCTGTGTTGAGATGATGGAGCTACCAAATCAAAGGAGTCTTGGATTGCTAGGCCACTGTATGCAGAACAGCTGTCCTGGAGAGCTGCCCATAACCACAGGGGACATTGCATGAGTCAGAAATAAACTTTTGTTAAGTTAAGCCACTGAGATTTTAGAGTGGGCTGTTACAAAACAGCCTAACCCACCCTGATCCAGGAAAGCGTATTTGCTTGAAACAGAAGAGGAAAACGCAGAAAGAAGGGGAGAATGAAGTCCTCCCATCACCCAAATCCTGGCTTACCATTTCAAAGTGCAAAATTGTCTCGCCAGAGCCAGGCACAGCACCAGGCGAGGCCCCAAGGGACCGGGATAAGTATGACTCAGTCTAACAGCCCAGTGAGAGACAGTGTGCTACTAAAACGTGATGTGGTATCACATGGTGCTAGCTACTCCTCAGAGATCAGGCACACAGAGCAGAATGCCTTACTTCCCATGAAAGATTAGTCTGAATCAATGGAGCAGGCGCTCCTGGAATAGGCATAGGAGTGCAATTAGGTCAAGCTAGGCAGGTAGTGGAGAGACTGAGCACACAGAAAAGGGCTGCTGTCTTTCCTTGGTGGCCACATGCCTTCTGGTTCCTCTTCCCCAAGATGGCAGTCTTCTGATTCTGTGGGTTCTCACTTAGGCCTTTTATCTAAAACCAGAGCCTTGGCAATGCCTTGTCCCATTTTCCACTGATTCGTGAGCAGCTTACCTTTGCAAGCGAAGGGAGAGAGGGGACCATGCAGTACCCCCATGCACAACAATGGCAGGACGAGTCTCACCATTCTGGACATGTCAGCCTATTTTGTCTGCCTCTACCTCACAGGAAGGACTGTCCCCATTCTTCAGACGAGACACGTTCACGATCGGAGAGGTCAGTTAACTGGCCCAGAGTCATGATGTTATTGCTTTCACTGGTGCCTCCCAGAGGTCTGAAGATGGGGACACCCCTTCTAATTTCTACCCTGCACTCAGGTTGTGCCTTTACTCTCTAAATGACCATGCCTGCTACTGTTCTTACTATTGCTGCTTCCTTCCAATCAGTCAAGGCAGGGAGATCTACTGACTGCGGAGATCTCAGAAACCCCGTCACTTCCGGTCCCCTAACACCCTCACCCTACTACTTTTAAAGTTAGGAAGGGAAAACCCCACATCCTGGGAACAGCCAGAAAGGACAATTCAGAAGCAGCTGTGCTGATGGCAAAATAACCCTGGTCTACTGCACCTGGACCTGAAGATGTCACCATTTCTTACCTGGATTGGCTGCGTAGTTTGTCTATGACTTCTATTCATTGGTCAATCCATACCTGCAATTTAATTGCTTCTCCGGAAGGATTGAGTGAGGAGAAGCTAGCCATCTAGGCTACAGGAGCAGGTGGTCCTGGGGAAGTGAAAGGGTTGTTGCCATCACAGCTACAGCTGCTGAGTGGTTAGTGAGCTAGGAAGACCCAAGGATTCCCACACAAGTAGTGACTGGCCCTCATCTCTATGGAAGCATCCCAGCACAAAAACGTGTGCATTTTCTTGGACACAAATTTTATTTTACTAGTTATGGACAAAGTTGGTAGGCCATTCTAAGGGCTTCTAAGAATAGTTAAAGGTGTGTGTGTATGTGTGTGCGTGTGCGTGTGTGTGTGTGTGTGTGTTTCTTTAAAACTAGTTCATACCTATAACCATGGAGACCCAAGACTGGAAACCAAATCACGCTTATTCCCATACCCATGCATCCTCCATGTTGCTTGAGGTAGTGACATTGCAAAGAAATTTTTCCTTTGCCTATGGCACAGGCTCCTGGGTTTTCACTGGGACCCTCTGATAAGCATGCTAGCCAGTGGTTTTAGTCTATTCTTGTGTTGCTCTAATAAAATAGCTGGTGCTAGGTAATGTAAAAGGGAAAGACATGTACTTGATTTTCGATTTGATGGCTGCAAAGTTCAAACAGAATGGTATCAAGTCTGACCTTACACGGCTGTTTTGCTTTTTCTGATCTTCATGCTGAATCCCAATACCAGTCTCTGAGCTTTTATTAATCATGCTTCACTGACCAGAGCTGCTGACTAGGTCATCCTGGGTGGGTGATGTCACACGGCAGGTGCAGGCATGAGAGAACTCATGTGGTAAGAAGGAAAGCAGGAGACGAAGGAGGACAAGGCTGGCTGTTTTCTAATAAACCGCTCTTAGGAAATCAGCCCACCAGAAAGGCCTAACACACTCTTCAATATCATCTCCTCACAGGGGCAGTCCTGTGCCTACCCTACTGGTAGGTCACACCTTTTAACACTCTGGTTACCTTTTCATTTTGTCACAGTGGTGAACAGGCTTCCAGTACATGAGCGTTTGGGAAACATATTTGTCAACTATATCCAAACCACAGAAGCCCTGATCCTCGGCCTTTGTTTTTGTCTACAAACAAACCAAAAATAAATATTCATGTTTCTGGCAGGAGCAGTAGCTTACTGTGTCACAGGCAGTTTCCATGCAAGGCAGGCAGGGAGGGAAGAGGGCAAGCACAGGATAAATAAGTCCTTCGGATGCTTTAGGTGATGAGCAAGGAGATAATTAGTTTCATCCTCACCACAGAGATCCTAGTATCAGTGTGTGCTCAGGGCTAAGCTTCCAGGAACAGGACATTCCCCCCTTTATTTTTTTAAAAAAATATTTTTATTTTGTGTGTGTGTTTGTGTGTGTGTACGTGTGTGTGTGTGTGCTCATACACACACCAAAGGAAGTTAGAAGAGGGTATCAGCTCCTCTGGAATTGTAGGCAGTTGTAAGACTCCTGCTGATGCTGCTGAGAACCCCATGTAGGTCCTCCAGGGTGCAGAATGCAAACTTACGGGCTGAGGCATCTCTCCTTCTCCATGTTTTACATTTTTTTCTACCAAATTTAAACTGCTTATCATTAGTAAAACAATTAGAAATAAACCCTAATCCCTTTGCTCCACTCTCTGGTCCTATTAGACACAGCTGTGAGCTACACATGCACGGGACAGGGACATTGAGAGCCAGGGTTCCCAGCAGGGCAGGAAACCCTTTAAGGCTCAGTTTCCTCACTTGCCCTTAGGACCGGATCCTTCTGTTGAGTCTCACAATTTGGAAAGTCTTCCACCGGAGCCCTGCCTCTCTCGCTGAGTTACTTCACAAGAGCGTTTCCGAGAATTGGACTTGCTGGTCAAGGAGGCGGAACAGTTTTGTAGCCTTAGTTATTTACTGCCGGATGAAATCTCATTTTCTGAGAAAGCTATGGGCTGGCAGAGCGGCCCATGAAATAGACGTCACAGGCGGCCGCTCTCGCTGCTGTTTCCGCCACAGGCCCCACTGCAAAATCCATCCTCAGCGCTCTCCTCCAGCAGTTGGCTCCAAGTGCAGGAAATAAGGATTTCATCAAGAAGCGCGACGAAGACGCAAAGCTGAACTCTGCGTTGGGGGGGGTACCTGTGGTGACTTTAGCACTTTGGTCTAAAAGTGAACAATGCCAGGAAGAAACTTCGGTAGATTAATAACTTGTTGCTTTTGTGCTTTATGAGCAACTTTTGCTTCCTCTTTCTTCCATTTTTGGTTCTTTAACTTACTTTATTTAATGTACAAAGTGACAGGTTTCCTTCTCTTGCTCTCCTACATCTTTTGCAGCTGTCGACTTTGCACGGCCTGCCCTCTCCTCTGCGTCCTTGCTTACCCTCCCCACTCCAGTATCCCCGGTCTGCTTCTATATCACCCTTTCCACCCCCCCTTCCTCAAGCGCACCCCTCCCATGAGCTTCTTCCACTCTTCTGACCTCTCCCCACACACACCTCCACACAATTATACGTTATATAAAAATTAGACACTAGGATCCACATATGAAAACAAATATGCGGTATTTATCTTTGTGAGCCTGGTTTACCTCATTTAAGATCATACTTTTCTGTTTGATTCATTTTCCGGCAAAGTTTATACTTCCATTTCTCTTTGTGGCTGAAAAAAAATTCTATTGTGGGGACTAGGGAATTGACTCAGTAGGTGAAGTGTCTACCACACAAGCATGAGAGCCTGAATTCAGATCCCCAGCACCCATATTTAAAAAAACAGGCATGGTTGTATGCATCTGCGAACCTAGAGCAAGGTGCATAGACACTGAGGGATCCCTGACTAAGTAAATAAATATTGGGTTTAGTGAGAAACTGTGCCTCAAAAGAAAAGCCAAGGAGAAATCAGGAAAGACACCCACCAAAGTTGATATCTGGCTTCTACTCGCACAGACACACACACACACACACACACACACACACACACACACACACACAATTCCGCTGTGTACATGTACCACACTTTCACTCTACATCCATGTGTTGATGGGGATCTATGTTGATGCCATTTCCTTGCAATTGTGACAGAGGAGACGTCAACAAGGATGTGCAAGTATTTCTGTGGCAGATATGGAATGCTTTCGTATGCGCCTAGAGTAGTATAGCCAGACTATGTGGTAATTCTGCTCGTGCCTGAGGCCTGAAGAAGCCAGAAGAGGGCATGGGACCCCATGGAGTTATGGGTGGTTTTGAGTCACCGTGTGGTGCTGGGAATCAAACTTGGGTCCCGAGCAAGAACTAGTGTTCTCAACCACTGAGCCATTTCTTCAGACCCGAAACTTGACTATTCTTGCCAATGATGCTTTCTGCTTGGTATACCAGTAATCAAGAAGGCTATCTTATAAAGTCTTTTAATGACTTTTTATAGATTATTTTTTGTAATCTTTTTGCTTGCCTGACTCCGTGATTCAGAGGCTAATCTCGGAGGGAGCAGAGCACTGGGTCACTCTGCCCTTCTCAAGGAATGACCGCTACATTTAGCTGTTTACCTCTGAAACTGAACCTAAAGAGTAAACACTGAAAGGAGTCATTTGGGTGCCAACTACGTCCCGTTGTGTCCCCATTATGAGATATAAACCATCTCTTCCTGATAAGGACTGGGTGCTGGGAATGAGTAGACAACAGGCTGTGGGGTGTTCCCCTCTGCGCGTGGGCTCCTCAACATGCAGACTGCAAAGGTGTGGCAGTGCGGTCCAAGCTCTCTTGGCGAACACCGGGGAGCGACTATAAGGAAATTTCCTTGGCTCCTCCTCTCGCATGCCCCACATGCTAGAGACACCCTACTGTCTCCATAGCTTCCTGCAGATTTGGCTTTTCCTATGTTGTCACTTACTGTGCTCATTGCACTTTTGGTGTTTCTCACAGGTGACCATTGATATCTGGCCTCTGATTTTGATACCCATCCTCGCTGGCATCACAAATCACCCCAGTCTCCCAGCACAGGCTCCAGTCTACCAAGGACAGCCAACCCCGAGCTTCCGAGTGATGGTGGCTTTCCTTTGGGCCAGGGATCTCCTATTCTTTCTGCCAGCGGAACGCTAGTTGCGATGGCCCTGTGGGTTTCTCATCTTCTGGCAGATTTCGTCAGCCTTCCATAGCTGTTCACTCCAGAAGTCACGCTTCTGTAAGCCGTTTGCTAACTCCCTCTGACAGGCTCCATACCAACTGCGGCACTGGAACCTCGCTTGCTGGGGATTGCGGCCCTTTCCAACCTCCTGAGAGTCACTCTGGAGGCACGTGAATAGCATTTCTCAGAGGCCTTGACAGGGACAATGTCCTTGCAACAAAATTTAAGGTCTGATCCCCTCCTACCCACCTACTTAATTGAGTAATCTCAGGATCCCATTCCACATGATTTTCCCAGTCTCTGTTGACATATGTTGTTTAGGTTCTACAGTTTCTCTGCCGTATAGTTCTTTTTCTTCCTTTGACAGGCCGAACACTTCTCTGGCTAAAGTGTGTTGAAATTTCATCCTATTGTTTTCTTGTCTGGTGGATAAGGAAATGGGGAGATCATGTGTTATTCTATAAGGCGAAGGTCTTCACATTACCTGCAACCGAATAGGAAGCATTAGCCTTTAGCTAGACGTGGTGAACTACAGGTGCAGGCCAGAGGAGTCCAAAGATTGCCAAGAACACTACCAGGATGTCCTCCTACCACCGCGGAGGATTCCATTCCTACCAAATTGCAGTCAACATTATTGAAATAGCTCTGCATGGGTTCGGCAAACTCTGCTTCTCTCTGGATTTGTTCTGGGCATTTCTCTAAGTTCTTCCCACTTGAGACTCGAGGAGATAAGGGTTAGTGCATGCTGTGCATGCTGCTGAATGTGGTGCCTCTGTCTGCCATCCCTTTTCTCTAAAGCTGCGACTGCTCTCAGCCATACCCACTCAATGCCATTACCCACTCCACTCCATTCTCGTATAACTCCGTATCCCCCTATACTGCATTACACTCTGCCTTGCGCCAGACATCATCCACATGCCACCTACCACCAGTTATGACATTCTTGTTGCCAGCTCAAAATTCAACTGCAAGTTTTCCTGTTAACATTTACGTCCTTAGATACTTGAAGAACCTCTCTTGAATGGGGTCCAATTTCCTGGGAGCCAGACTCAAAATGGTTACCGGTGTGTTTGAGCCACTGAGAACACTATGACACAGGACTGATTGAGGAAAGAGGCCAGCAGGCTGAAGCCAAGGTCTAGACAAGTCCCAGGTGGCTCTCGGGCTCTCGGCCAGAGTGATCCTGAGGTGGGGGTGTGGCTGGCTGGATTCCAGTGTGTTTCTGACTCATGGGCTTCAGAAGAAGGGATGCTCTGCTCCTCAAGAACCGTCGAAGCCAAAGAGAAGGAGGGAAGCCTCAGTCTGAGAATGTGGTATAGACGAGATCTCTTTTTAGTGAAGGGGCTTTAGCACTGCCCAGCCTAAAGGGTGGCACTAAAGGAAGGAGGAGAGTCTTGGCCATCAGGAGTTTAGGGTTTAACCTTGCCTGGAATGCTGGGGGGTGTGGGTACTAAGACAAGAGTGTGCTCACTCCCCTGTTTCTGCTGAGAACAGCAACACACAGAGAGAAATGTAGCCAGGAACCAGTCAGGAAAAGCAGTGTTCTGAGTGCAGGGGTGTGTGAGTGTGTGCCTGTGTGCGTGCGTGCGTG
>LOJH01015284.1:2848-16968 GCA_001685095.1 Ellobius talpinus | reverse complement strand
CTCTCTCTGTCTGTCTCTCTCTGTCTGTCTCTCTCTCTGTCTCTCTCTCTGTCTGTCTGTCTCTCTGTCTCTCTCTCTGTCTCTCTCTCTCTCTCTCTCTTTCATGGGAATTATGCCCTGATGGTTTTATCTAACCGCAACCATCTCCCTCATCACATTATATGAACTTGGGAGAAGACAAACTATAGTCAAAGCACAGAACCCAGTTGCACCCTCCTAGTCTATAGTTGCCTTTCTCACGTCATCCCATGGATCCATTTTACAGCAACATCCACTAGCAGATTGTTTCTTTGCCCCAAGGGATCCTCTGTTTAATCTTCCAATATTTCCTCAGGGACATTTTCATGGTTAAAAAAATAAATAAATAACGGAGAGTCTAGACAAAGAAAGCACTAGACAGATGTCAAAACTATAAGGTTTAGTGTGGTGAGGCAAACCCAATATTCTAAAACTTCTTAATTTGCCTGCATCTAGAGTGACATAGCTATATCCTAACATGTTACAAGGGCTACTGGTAAGAGGATGCCAATGCTACATGAAAAAGTGCAAATAAAAGAAGTAGCTGGGGATTTTTAACAGCAGAAACACCATAAAAGCAGGTCTGTGGGTACTGAGGGATGAGCATTTATGAGCTTGGTGTTGGTGAGGGTATGTCCCTGGAATAAGGACTATCACCCCCAAAAGAAACTTTTGAAAACTCTGAAAGTGTTTCCTGGGCTCATTCATAAAGGGCATAAAATTTTACTGTCCACAGAAGTCAGTGTCAATGGCCACCAAAGGATGGATAAGTTCTTCCTAATGATCTCCCAAGCTAGTGATGTGGGTCAGACTGCCAGAGGAAGAACTGTACTCGGGCTAGACATAGAGGCTGGCACGTTGGGAACATTCCCATTTCTCCAGCTAGCTCTTTGGACTTTCCTTTCCTCTCTCTTGTTACTGGCTTGGGCACTATTCGCTATAAAGTCAGCCATGAAGCTCTCTTTGTTTCTACATTTCTCATCTGAAACGTTAGTCTTTGTCTTGTTATTGTCAATTCCACAGTGAGCATAGATGCTCCATGAAATACAAAGGCAGTAGGGAAGAGGGTTGGAGTTGCTGTGGGGCTTCATGACTTTTTTTTTTTAACCAAGGAGGAAACTAGATTCACAACTGCCCTGCCGAGTGGGCTCTATTGTTTAACTTGTAAGGAGATAAGAGAGTTTAAGGGAAGTTATCTGTGATGGTCAGGTCCAATGTAGACTTGATACTTTCTCTACTGTGTCAGGCAAATTGGGCAGAGTGCTCGTGTTTTTACTTATTTTCTAAGCTAGAGCACTTCTAGCACTAAAGGCATTACTGATAACTAAATCGGTGTAGCCAACGTGTACTGAAGCTATCTCTGAATCACTGGGTGGGTGGATGCTCTAAAGCAGTGGGTCTCAACCTTGCTAATGCTGTGACCCGTTAATACAGTTCTTCTTGTTGCAGTGACCCCCAACCTGGAAATTACTTCATTGTGACTTCATAGCTGTAATTTAGCTACTGTTATAAATCATAATGTAAGTACCTGTATTTTCAGATGGTCTTAAACAACCCCTGTGAAAGGGTTGTTTAACCCCCGAAAGGGGTCTCAACCCACTGGCTGAGAAGCTCTGCTCTAAAATAAGGCACCTAAAGTATGTTTTCCCACTTATGACAGAGGTAGAATTACCATGAACCTTCTCCAAATAGGGAATGCCAACTAGCCATTGTTCTCTGGATTAGTGCACCTGCTATAACTACAGTTTCTCCTTAACCTGACTACAGCCTCCATTTCTCCTTTTATTATTGCCATTCAGAAGTATGGTGGTCCAAAATGGCATAAACTCGCTGAAATTAAACATTTATAATTTTCCCCCAATGAACTCAGGCAACGCTGCCAATGACCCTTGAGTTCTCTGGGCAGAAAACTAAATGCTGCTTAACTGTACAATTTATCTTGCAATAGTGGTGTCATTAACTCAGCAAGTATGTCATCTGGCCAAAAGAGTGGCCAACCAATTAATCAGCAACAATGAGCTCTATGAATGGAAGTTTCCAGAGCATCAAGCTTAAAATGTTTATATTCCAGAAAAATGTGAAAATAAAAGTTAGGTAACTGTTTTACAGAACTGAAGCAAGCTGGGTTAGTTTTGCCCTCTACAGCTTTCTACTCGGTCTCCAAAGCATGGGGATAATTACAGCTTATGAAATGAGTGAGCATACGTTCTCAATTCAAGTCTTGGGGTATCTAGTAATCTGATGAATTTGTACCCAGAGATTACCAGGTGTTGGGTGGCAGTTTCCTTTGAGGTAAAACCTTCCTTCTTGGTACTGGAGAGATGGATCAGCAGTTAAGAGCACTGGCTGCTCTTCTAGAGGTCCTGAGTTCAATTCCCAGCAACCACTTGGTGGCTCACAGCCACCTACCTGTAATGGGATCTGATGCCCTCTTCTGACATAAAGGCAGACACACATGTAGAACAGTCATACATAAAATAAATAAATAGATCTTAAAAAAAAACCTTCCATCTTGGAGGGAAACTTTTTAAGACAAAAAAAGAGGTGTGTATTTGTGAAATAATGGGATATTTTAAGACAAGATGATTCCATGGAAGTCAAACAATAAGATGGTCTAAGGAAAGGCGAAATGATCACTCTGTCAGGAAGCCAGTTAAGACAGAAAGTAAACAATTCAAAAATAGCTCCAGGAAGTCCCTGGGACTGACCAAATTCACTAGACCGCACCCTTTCCCAAATGTATATAAACAGCTAGGATTGCTGAGAGTCACTCTCAGAGAAGCCAAACTGCCTGGAAGAAGCAGAGACCAACGAAGCTTGCATCCCTTTCTACTGCCCATTGAGTTGCAGGCTGTGCAGTGTGCTCCAGTGTGTTCCAGGTTTCCAGCTTTTGTGACCTGTCACCCATGCTCGGGATGACTTTAGTGATGCAGGCTGTGTTTGAGCTATTTCTGCTCCTGTAAGTTTTACCTCCCTGGTATTCCTACAAGTAACCCATAAGTTCATTGTTCACCAAGTTAGATTTTGGTAGTATGCATATTCTCATCTGTCATTGGTTTCCTGTCTAAGATAAGTAGATGTTTGCTCACGTCTCACTAGGAATAGTGTCACACAACACCAGCATATCTTTATTTCACCAGTATGTTTCTTTTAATTTTAAGGACAGAAAGGAATAAACCTGCAGAAGAATAGTTTCAGATATTTGAACCACTCCAGTAGTCCTGGGGTGATTATTAACTCAAAGGAGGATGGAGTTCCAAATTGGTTATGACCCAACTGAAATACAATGGCATCAAGTCACTACTGAGAACCACCTACTCCACAAACAAGTTGCAAATTATCAAAGCACCATATGACCAAAGCATCATCTAATCTGTCACCAGCTTCCTAAAGGAATCATGACAGGCTCTGCACCCCTTACCTGAAAAATCCAAAATCTACATGGCACTGTGTGTATGGTCATATCTTACTGTTTCTCTGACTTCAGAATCATTGCCCAGGATTCAGCACAACAATGTCATTCCATGCCTTCAGTGCCGCTTCCGCTGTCATGGAATGACAACTTCAGTTGTCATTCAACTCCCATCCACCATCATGTCACCTCTTGTCCTTCTAATTCATTGCTTCAAAACTACTAAGTGATCAAAAAGTAGGTGTCGAATATAATTAAGAGATGGGTTACTAAGGAGCACTGGTTTGGATACCAAATCCATGCTTTTCTTATTTTAAATTCACAACAAAATGACAAGAGTTCAAAATAAGCCTTCTAAGTGACAAGGAACTTCAGCCCATTGCTATGTCCTTTTGCTTGCCCTTCTCGTCGAAGATGTGATGCTGGTTTTTCCTTTGTCTCTTACTCATTCACCATTTCCTATCCTATTAGGATTTTCTTCTTTCTTGATGGCTGACTAAATCTAACATACAGATTGCTTCCCTCCCTTAAAAAATACATTCCAAGAATTTCACAGAATGGAAAAAGTCTTAATGCCAAACAAGGAAGCAAACAAACAAACAAACAAGGCCATTTTCAAACATGTGACCTCTAAAAATGGAAAAGAAAACAAAAGCAAAAACAGAAGAAAAAAAAAACCGAAACCCTGCAGACCACAAATCATGTCTGTTCTCATGGGGCTTCAAGACCGAAAGGGGAATGAGCAATAGATGGTGCCGGGGACTGTCATCTTAACCGTGTGATACAATTTTAGAATCCTTCTGCCTGAAACAAAATCATTTCAAGTCCCTAATGCTCGGATACTGAACATTCCTGAATTTCCCTTCTCTGTGAATTATCATGAAAACAGCATCATGGAAAGTCCAGGACACTGACCAAAACAAAGCAATGATTGGCACTTCTCCTGGCTGAATTACACAGATCACAGGATTCATCCAGATAAGCTTGCCTGTTGCAGTCATTTCTCCCAACCTCCACAGACCTCAATGTCATCAGCAAAACAAAGCAGAGCACAGAAGTAATTACCTGGCTAATTCAAACAGAAATAAATGTCTCTCGTTTGGGCTGCATTATTGGAGTAATCCAGGCGGAAGTCTCTGCTACCTGGATTATCTAAGCAATTACCTCAAACTTCCACTCCATCCAGAATCCTGTCAGAGCACATCCCCTCTTCAAATTTTTAAACAATAGTATCTCTAAGCAAATTACTGAGGTAACATTTAAATCCAGCTGTCGATCTCTCCAAGGAGAAATTCATGGCATTTTATTCTACAGCTAGCTAGGCAGAGAAAGGAAATGGGCTGAGAGAAACACTAAAATCCCAAGTACAAATTTGCTATAGAATTAATATCACAATTTGTCACTGATAATGAACGTGTATAAAACAGGTCCTGACAGCATGTTATTTCTGTAGCGGATCATTCTTTATAAAATCCAAGCGAGGATTCCCCCCCACACCCACAACTGTGGAAATTATTTTCCCAAAATTCATAAAGCAAAATAATATTAATATTGTGGTTAGTAGCCATCTGCTTCATGAGAATTCTGTGCAGTCATTAGTTTAAACTGATGGCATGGTGGCAAGCTGCCACGTCCCAAGAGGCCGGCCTCCAAAGCTCATCAGCATCTTTGAATCAGTCTCCAGTCCAACAGGGTGAACCACGGAACAGGAGACCGTATCAAGAATCTGGTTATACAATCTATCCAAAATACTACCCCACCCGAGTCTATATTCGGAGCCATGCATCCAACCGGCAGTCAAATGGAATTGCCAACCAGCAAGGAATTAACAGGAAGCATTTAGGTCGCCTGCCAGGTCCAGCAGAGCAACTGGCGACTTGTGTTCTCCTCAGCAGCTTTCACTAGAGTCAGGACACAGTCAAGCTGTGAGAAGTCCGCTTATCAGAAAATCTCAGGGAAGTCACTGTAACTTTTTAAAAGAGGGAAGAAGAAGAAAAATGGCCACAGATGTGGCAGCATGCAGAGGGATCCAAAGGAGGTGTGAACTAAGCAATATTTCTCATGCAGGTCCCACCATAAAACCTTGCACCAACATTTTCTGGATTTAAGTGCTTCAAATCTGATAAGCTCTTGCCACTTTTGATAGGCTTTTCTAATGATTTCCATTTGGAAAAGCCAAAGAGGGCTGTATTTTTAACATCCAACCAGTCCTCAAGAACTCTGTATATCTGTAATCATGGCCCATATGAATGGTAGCAGAAGGAGGTACATGCTCAGAGATGTCTTAGCAAGATGCACAATAACCAAATCAACCTGGTATATTATGATCACATCATAATCTTCCTTTGGGGAAACCTAGATGCTCCAAGTAGGGAGCTGAAAAAATGAAGAAGTACTAAGGAACGGAGGAGTCAAACTGGAAGTCGTGGTCAAAGGTAGACTTGGTGTCGCTTAGGATTGTCGTTCAGATTATGGAATTTCCAGTAATCATTTTGCCTCACAGAAAATTTCATGGGAAACCTGGACAGGAGAAGAGTTTGTGGTGGGTTTGAGGTCTACACATACACAGGAGAGAAGACACACTCTATAAATACTTACTGGTGCTCAGTGCAAAAGAAAAACAATGGTGCTTTTTAAAATAAAACTTAGGTGAAGGGTGCATACATTTGCAAATGAATGCAGAAATAAAAAGTACAAATGAAGCTACTATCTTTAAACACACAGTAAAACTTATGTGCCCTTTTCCAAAGCCCTCATGGACAAACTGTCATAGATAAACATCAACAACAACAACAAAAAAAAGGCAGTGGAGGGGATATAACATTGCATCATTGCTTGGGCTAATTTTATGTATGCTGTCAGCTATTTCAAATGAAACCCTGAAGAAGCAATGCCATCAATTTAATTTGGAACCACCATGTGCTCTTGTGAGGCCTCCCTCTTTGTTCAGGGGAATCTCAGAGAAACCGTGAAGAGGCAAGAGTCTTCGTGTTCTGCCAGGGTCAGGCAGGAAACAAGAGTTTTCCTTCATTGCTGTGGGGAGGGGGCTCACTGTGGAGTAGCTGTATCTTTTCCCTATAGTCAGTGGGCCAACCTTTTCAGCCCCATTTTTTTCTACACCGGGATAGCTCCACCCTTATTCTTTACCACAGAAAGATCATATTTTGCAAAATGAACAGCAGGCCAGCAGGAACCTTACCCTCCTTTTCTATTTCCAAATAGAAATATTTCTAATATTTTAGAAATATTATAAAAATGTATTTCTATAATAGAAATATAGTGACAAATATATTTATTTACCTAAAATAAATGTCATGGGAATGTTTCTATTAGAAGATTAGAAATATTCTTAATTTCTCACCTCCACATAAAGCCATAGGGCTCCTACCTGCCCAATGGCAATTTAGTCCTTACTCATATATAAGAATAGAATGTGCCATCACGACTATTTCAAACCAATGTGACACCTTGAGCCTCATTAAGTTTGAGTTGTACTTAAGATTTGAGTTCTTCTCTGGCCAATTACTGGCTGTGTGACTTTGAAGAAGTAATTGAATCTCCCTGAGGTACAAGCTCCTCAGCAGCAAAATGAGATGGATGTTGACCTTAGAATGTTGTCCTGGGGATGACGCAAGGCAACTTACAACATGCTGATTACAGTTCTGAGTCTACAACAGGTACGTAACGGACAGGTGACAGCTGTCATTCAAAACTTGAGGTTGCAACTTTGAAGTTTTTAAGTTAGAAGCAACCAGACTGTCAGCCTATGCCTTTCAAACCAAGAGGTAGAGACAGGAAAATTTGTATTCCACCTCTAGACTCTGGTACTAATAGTAGATGGTAAGACATTAATACTTCAGGAACTATTCTGCCTAAGTCCAAACTACACTTGATCTTATACTACAGGTCAAGAAGTGATATTCAGCTTCAAGTTAAGGATTCTTGCTCAGGGCTCATAACCTGTTTGAGTTTGCTTGCCCATGACCCAAGAAAACTACAATAATCAGGCAACACAGTAATGAACATGAACCTGGCGATAGTGTGGAGAGTGCTATGTCACATGGGGTGTATAACACATGTGGCAACACACTCGGAGAATCAAAGTATGTCAGTGCTGGTGTGCAGGTGGCTGGGTCAAAGATCCTCTCAGCAACCAGCCAACAGTGCCAGGAGGCGTAGAAACCAAGCTCTATGTGTCTATTTAGTTGTGCCCATGATGAGAACATTTCATGGCCACGCATGGTCCTGCATATCTGTAATCCCGGCTCTTGGCTGCATAGCAAGTTCTTGGCTAGCCAGGGCTATCCACAACACTGTCTGCAATGAATAAATAATATAAATAAGTAAGTACTCTTGGAGATGTTAAAGGGACTGGGGAGACAGCTCAGGAGGAAAAATGCTTGTGGAAGATGCTTTACATGTTATTATCTACATTCTTTTTTAAAGGAACCCGGGGTTTATTTCAGATCGTTTTGAGAATGGAGTTTACCATGGCAGGAAATGTATGGTGGCAGGAGCTTGAGGACACAGCTGGTCATGTTCCAACTTATGTCTTCTCTTTTCCTTCTTAAAATCCACCGAGACCGATTTGTGTTACCCATGTACTCAGAGGTATGGGATCATGCTGGAGCATAGTTGACCTACCAGAAGGTGCACTCTTAAAGCAAAAATGACTATCCTACCTAGAAGCCACCAACTGCCGATAGCATGGTGGGCTCGTGAGTCGCTTTCTGCTCTGGTGCTGGAGTATTAACTGAAGTCATCTGTGAGGGTCTTGTGAGTGAGTCCACAGCTGGTGTGACCTCATGAGCGCAACGGCCTTGTCACGTCCAGAAGGTATTGTTTCACACCAGTCTTTCCTAACTCCTGGCTCTTAAATTCATTCTGCCTCCTTTTCCTCAATGGCTCATCTGTGGCTGAGAACCCCATAGGCACTCACTCTCTGCCCTTTGACCCGTTTGAGATTCTGCACTAACCACCATCCGCTGTGCAAAGAAAATGTTTCTGGAGAATCTGAGAGTTGTACCAATTTATAATACAGATTTAGAGGGCAGATTGAGACTGTGTCTATTGAGCAAAAGAATAGTAGTAGATTCAACTCTGGGACCTATGTGTGCCCCCAGCCATAAGTTCTTGGGTAGATTTACAGTCTGGGCAAGTGTTTCCTCCTAAAGAATGGGCCCTAAATCCAGTCAACAAGCAGCTGGTTACTCCCATGACACTTGCCCCACTCTTGGACAGATAGGCATATTTTGCTAGCTTTTATAGTGCTTGGGGGCAGGGTCACAGTTGAATAAGGTTATTGATGGTTTCTGACCCCCAGCACCCTCCTTAGCCCCTTCAGGGTACTAGCCAGCATGGAGGAAGCTTCCCAGTCAGTATGATCTTGATTTCTCCATGTCTTTTGAACAAAGTATGTTGGTATCGGCTGCAAAAGGATCTTACCATAAAGTTCTGGTGAGCAACTAAAAGTGGCGGCAACAGCCTAGCCTATTTGTGGGTGGTGTCTGTAGGATAGCCAATAACATGAAGGGATGTTTCCCACATGTAACAATGGAGCTTTCTAGTTCATGTCTAGCATAATCCCTCATTTCTCTCCATTCTTAAAGCCCTGCGGTTTGTGACATCCCTTAACGAGTCCTGCCTGCCAGGATTCTTAGTGGCTTTCTGAACTCTTCCCCCTTGGTAATTCTCTTGGAGATACATGACTGTGCTTTCCAAAGACTCCACTGGTCAAAGAGATAGGAATAATCACTTTCCTCAAATCCTCAAATTTCGCAGAGGTGCCAGGTCATATCACAGTTTAATAGCAGTTAATAAAAAGCCATTTTAAGACATTCACTGTCTCATTAACAAAAATCAGCTTTCCTTGCTGTTGTTCTTCGAGACTATCGTTCTGAATCAGTAATGGGCAGCAGCAGTGTAAGGAGAAAGAACTTGCCTTTGTCCCCCTAGTGGCCACATGAAAAATAAAAAGCACAGATAAGCTTCCATAAACGACCAGGAGAGTGAAAACTTAGGCCACTGCATTCCTTGTTTTACAGGTAAGGAAAATGGACCAAAAGATGAAGACCTGGCCAGTATGACAATTGTTTAGCAAGTCATCAGTACATCAAAAGGTTTGGTTCTATATTTAACATATGGCGTCTGGATAAGTCCTAAGAATTGCATGTAAGACCTTTACCATGTTCTTTATCTGCTAATACTCAAAAGGATTTCTATTTTCTTCTTAATCCTAGAAGAATTTTTTATATGAAACAGTTTCCTCTGAATTGAAACATTCCCTCCAAAGAATCAGAGAGTTAACAGACTTCGCATGTCTGGGAAAGCTGACCCCCCAAAAGATTCAAGATGGGCCCTCCCCAAAGTTATGAAAGCAGTAAACAGATGAGAACAGAGAGAGCTGTGAGCAGGCGACTTGTCTTCAAGAGATCCTCAGGTCTATTCCACCAGTAGCAAGTCCTGCAGTGTGCTCCAGGGCTCCAGCTTTGGTGAGCTGTCACTCATGCTGGGGCAGGCTTTCAGTTATGTAGCTAGCTGTCTTTGATCCATCTCTCCTGTAACTAACCTGGCACCAAGACTCCCTCTAAGTAACCCAAATAAAACTCATTGGTTCACCAAGATGGATTTTGGGCGGCATCCTTACTTTGATCTGTTACGGGCTCCCTATCTGGGATGGGAAGTTGTATGCGTCATGCCTCCGGAGGAACAGACCCATGCACTAGAATTTTAAGTAGATTTTCAAGGGGTGTGACTTAGAGCTCTTCCTGACCCTCTAGGAAGGATTCCTTCCTGAGGAATCAAGATGTCCCCTGAAGTCAAGAAGAGCTCAAAAGCAGCTCTGTCGGAAAGCAAGTGAGGGTCATTACACCTTTGTAGATGGTCAAGCATACACAGTCAATGGAAAATGGAGGTCAAAATGGATTCTAATACTGTTTAAAGGGAAAAGAAATGAACTGCACACTGACTTTATTCAGTTTTAGGGAACCCTTAGGTAGGAAACGTTGGAAGCTGGAAGTAAACATCAAACACAAAATAAAGCTATATTTTCTTGATTTGAAAGAAAAGGCTATCGTGCTTATTCACTGGCCCTTAAATTTAGCAAAAATATGATTTGGATATAAACTTTTTTGGACAGCAAAAATATGGTTTGGAAATAGACCCATTAGAAAACTGAAATGATTGTCCAGATTTTTGCAGCAAATAATACAGAAGATGGCCATGTAACACTCCAAACATGTTTATCTTAGAATCAGGCATTTCAGACCGTGGCAGGGTCTAATTTTCACATCATGGCACATAAGCTCTGCAGTAGGTTCTGGAGGACTGAAAGCACCTGCAGGAGCTCGCTTCAAAGTGTGTACTTGCATCTCAGCTGCAAGCCTTTACCTTGTGTGACCTTAAGCAAACTGCCTCCCATCCCTCACTTCCTTGATCTGCAAATGAGGATGTAATGATAGCTCGATAGCTCATGCACAGATTGTCAGGATGACTAAGTAAGATCATGTACATAAAAAATGAGCGCCTGGTGGACTGGAGAGATGAGTCTGTGGCTGAGAGAGCTCACTGCTCCTGTAGAGGATCTCAGTTCGGTTCCCAGCACCCACACTGGGTGACGTGTAAATGCTGGTAACTCCATCTCCTCAGCGTTTGATGATCTCTTCTGGACTCCATGAGAACTTGCACTGCCATGTGCACATGCAACACACACATAAAATTAAAAATAAAAAAAGCAGGTTCCTGGCACACCCTATGAATCCAGTGCATGTTATTGTTCTTATCAAAATAGTGATGTGCCCATTTTCTGGGCTTTAAGCTTAAACAGAAGGTAAGAAGCAACAATGGATGCAAACAGTTTATGAGTGAGAAGTGGGCGTCATTCATGTCCAGTCCCTCTAACTCTAGAAAGTGATGGCATTGGATTTGACATGGGTAATACTTGTTTTCGCATCTGAAAAAAAGAAGTTTGCATGTATATTCATTGACACCATGTTTGATAAAGATGTGCAGAATTCATGACAAGGGTCGTCCAGAACATAACAAAATGTCTTCAGGGGTAGGATTCATCTCTGCCTAAAGCTGCCAGCGTTTCTCATCTTGAACTACAGAAAATCTGAAAGTCCTTCTGTAAGTTGAGCTAAAAATCAAGCATGCACTTTTATCATTTCATCAGATCTAAGATACCAATGGTAGGAAGCAGTGTCATTATTTTATGTGTCACTGAGGGGAAAAAAAGGACCAGCCAATTATACCATGATATCATACTTTCTTAGCATATCAGCTATCACAGGCATGTACAGACATTTCAGTGAGATCGAAATGTGAAAGTATGGATGTTGTGAAATAACAAAATATGACATTGTCTAGTGGCTGAAACTTCTGACACAGGAAAACCAGTCTGAAGGCTGGGGATATAGCTCAATGATAAAGGGCTTGTCTAACATGTGTGAGGTCATAGGTTCAATCCCTGGCAGTGGAAGAAAAGGAAAGAAAAAGAAAAAGCCAATCTAATTATTCCATAGGGCAATACTCCAAGGACAGAAATCTTCTCTTTTTCTGTCTTATTGCCATTAACTCATAACCACGATCTTAAATCCATCTCTACTTTCCATCCGTTGAATTCACCCTCATTCATCTGAATCTCCATGTATTCGTTCAGATAAGCACCAAATGCTTTCTCTAGCATCAGAGATAAAATGATACCTAAAAAAACAAATGCTGTAACTTCAAAAATTCAATGTCAATATAAATAGCAGATGAAACAATATGTGAATAATGAAGTCTAGCCAGAGCACCAAGAGTGTCTTAGTATGTACAAGAGAAGATACAAAACCAAGAAGAAAAGGGAATCTAAGTACGTTACCCAAATGGGTACTGAAGGACAAGGTGAGCATGGGTCTACTCTAGTCAAAGTTCTTATACTTTTAATAATTTGCCTTTTTCCATTCTCTCATCTTCATCTTTGTCTTCCTTTTGACAGCCATGATACACTGTGAAATTTGATGTTCTCACTATCTATAAAATCCCAAAATATTTTTGAACATATGCTATTATATTGTCTTCCCCCACTTCAGCCTGTCATTCTTCCTAATCAAGTGTTTCTAAAATTGGGAGGTGGTTGGTGTAAGAGGAAAATTATTTTTTTTTTCTTTTTGGAGGAAAATGTAGGATTTTGTGTTTATTTTGGTATCTACCACTTATTTAAGAGAACATACTAAACTAAGTGTTGGTGGTGCATGCCTTTAATCCCAGCACTTGGGAGGCAGAGGCAAGTGGTTCTCTTAGTGCAAGGCTAGCCTGATCTACGGGGTTCCTGGGCAGCCAGGGCTACACAGAGAAATTCTTACTTCGAAAACAAACAAATAAAAAAGAGGCAGAGCTCCTGCATAGCACCTGCAAGGGCTCTGAGTTTGATCCCCAATACTACAAATAATATTAAAGTAAAAGAGCATGCTAGCATGTTAAATTTCTTCCTAATAGTCAGCCTGTCCCTTCACTGTTATAGTACAGTTTTAGCTACCAGTCTATCAAACTTGAGTTGTACTTATATGAACAGATATATTTATATTCTACAACAGGGCAGGAACAAAATGTAAAAAAAAGGAGAAGAAATAAGTTCATCCTATCTATCTTGAAATGCCAAGAGTATTAAAAATGTCTTGTGTAGGTCAGTGACATTTGCTGCTATGCACTTATCTCATTGGGAAGTCTCTTGACTTGCTGTAATCTACCTGTAGTAATGAATCAAATACAATGATCAAGAGGGAAATACCTTAATGCAACCAGGGATCCAACCCACTTTGGACGCTCTCCCAGGGCTGGGGACCTATCGAAGTACATGCAGTTTGTATGTCTTTGTTTGAGCTCATATTGAGATGTCTAGGGTGCTTCCAAAAACAGGAATTCCATGGAGAGTTCCTGTCTCCTTTGTTTCACTTCAGTAGCACTTAGAAGTCGCCAAAGGTCCCTCCCCACTTTTAATCATGCCCCCGGCTTTCACTGACACACTGGAGTGCATGTGTACTCAAACATACAAAGCAGATGTGGGGGAAGGACATTTGTGCCTCAGTGAACTCTCTTCACTAGTGTTCACATAATGATGAAGCCATAAGCAATGCAAATGAGTGCTTTCCCCAGCAGTAGCACATGAAGGGTGCATTTTTACATCCAAGTGTCAGATTCCCTGCCATTGGAGCTACAGACAATTGTAAGTCAGCATGTGGTGGTGAGAGTCAAGGCCAAGTCCTCTGCAAGAATAGTTGGTGCTCTTAGCCACTGAACCATCACTTCAACCCTCGTGACTATTTATTTATATGTATCCCTATTATAAGTATAAGATAGTCTGTTAGTCACCTGAAGACAGACTTAGGAGAAAGCAGAACATTCTTCATCAAAATTCACACCCTGGGCTGAGGAGATGGGTCAGTGGGTAAAGCATGAGAACCTAACTTCAGATCCTCAGAAACCATGTGGTATACCAGTTGTCTCAATGCTAAGGCACAGAGACAGGCCAGCCAATCTAGTCAACCTTTGAGCTTCATATTCAGTAGGATTCATTGTCTCAAAAATAAATAATTAAAGTGGAAAGCAATAAAGGAAAGTACCTGACACTGATGTCTGGCTTGCCTTCACAAAAGAACACATACACACACACACACACACACACACACACACACACACACACACACAC
>LOJH01015283.1:0-38319 GCA_001685095.1 Ellobius talpinus | reverse complement strand
ATATAGTTATAATTTTCCTTGGTTATGATAAAAGATAAAATAGATATAAATATTGTAACTTTAATTCCCATTAGATACTTGTTTTGTTATATGTAATTTTTCTGCATTAAAGTTAAAACCTTCCTTTTTATTTAGACAGAAAATGGGAGGTGATATGGGATTCCACACTGTATGCTGTGAATACAACTGGTAAATAAAGAAATTGTCCTAGACCTGCACAGGGCAGAATAGAAGTGGGCAGGGAAAACTAAACTGAATGCTGAGAGAAAGAAGGCGGAGTCAGTGAGAAGCCATGTANGAGCTAATGGGCCAAGCAGTGATTTAATTAATACAGTTTCTATATGATTATTTCGGGTCTGAGTTGCTGGGTAGCTGGGAAACAAACAAGTGACCTCCTACTACTCTAAGGGAGGAGGAACATGTTAGCAAGCACCCAAGTTCAAGACTAGTGAGGGCAACAGAGACTGTAATGCCTGTGTTACTCTCTACCATTCGAGAGCCAGGCAAGGACATGGAGATTAAAGGAACACACAAGAGACACAGATCATCTGTGAAGAGAGAATGCCAAATGCTCTTTATTCAAGCTTGAGGATAAAGCTTCGTTGTGCGAGCCTTTGGGTGCAAACTAGACCCAAAGCACAGCTATAACCGGACCACTTGTTTGTTTCTTAAATGCTGTAAACTGAGTGATGCCCTCAGGAGGGGATACATTGGCTTCATCCCTGGATCCATGTCTAGTGCGCCTCACTGCTGGTGGCACCGAGTGAGGGTGTACATGCATTTGAAGAATGGATGATTGTTCCTGGTGTCTAATTAAGTCCTTATGGGTGTTGGAAAATTGTCTCATGATAGACATGCCTAATGGAACAGTTGGATGTGTCCAAATACTGCCAGCATGTTAGTTAGTTAGGTGTGGTAACTACCCACTAACTCAGAATCCTCACCTAGGATACGGATGGACCTGGTTGGATGGATTCTTTGTGATCTCTGTCACCTGTTTGCTGTCTTCCCAACAGTGACTTAGACTGAAGGAGTGGGTCTTGTTCTGGCTGATGGCGTCAGAGCCCTTCCGATCACGACAGGCAGTTTCCGCAGGTCTTTTACCTCTGTGTCTCAGCTGGGAGTTTCTCTTCTCTTTGTTCCCTGTCCCGTGGAACCAGACTGCAGCTTTCACTGGTCCCTTGTTAAGGTCAAGGAATCACAAGACAAGGGAGCAGAGAAAGTGAATGTAGGGTTCAATTCGAGCCCAGAGATGCGGGCTCTCCCGAAGGGTACTTTTGATTACTTTTGATTGCCATCAGGAAGGCATAGTCTTCTTGCCTCCACTCCCAGGGAGTGACTGGTTGGCACTGGGAGAAGAAGGAACGTGTTTCCCTCTCTCAGAAAAGCAGGAGGCCCATGAGTCACTGCTCTGATTCAGCTCTGTGAAGCAATGCTCATTTCCAGACCAAGGCTTCACTTCCTCCCTGAGAGATGGATTCAATTAGAGGTTCCCGCCTCCCCCTAAGAACTACCGAGAGTATTCTTGATTTATTTTCCTGCAATGCAGGGTGCATTTTGGTGTTTTTCCTAAAATAAAGTAACAGTTGCCTGGAAGACAGCATCAATCTTCCATGAGATGATGGAGAGCTGCCAGGGAACAGGAAACACTTTGCACGCTAGCCAACAGCCCACCGGCTTCCTGAAGCCTCAGACCTTAGTCGCCTCAGCCTAAGGACTATAGCCTTCTGCAAACTTCAAAAAAGACAACCATAATTCCTTCTTAAAGCAGATATGGTTTAGTCAGGATTGGCTCTGTCATGCAGCACTAACAGATATCACCCAGATGTGTCTGGCTTAAAACTTCAATGGTTTGTTCCTCGCTGATAGTCCATTCCCAGTGTCAGCAGCCAAGATGTCACTCTGAAACGCTGTGCTCACAGCGTTTCCTCTGATACACCCTGAGTGGCTACCACCTTGACATCTTGCAGGCCACAGTGGTGCAAGGAGGAGCGGCATGCTCTAACCCTCCCATGCATCATGGGTCAAATGCGCCCTGAAAGTGGCACAAGCCACCTTGATCTCCACCTTGTCACAAGAACTGGTCACAGAGTCTCACCCAGCTGTCAGGAAGTACAAGCTGCCTTCCCTGATAGCCTGGGGGAATTGGCAGTTGCTGACAGTGACAGCCATAAAATTCTGGATAAACACCTGCTGGCTGGACCTTCCCCCTGGCCCAGGGCATCTGCAGTCTCTGTCAGTCTCTTCTCAGAAGTTCCGAGGTGATTCAGGGCTGCTAGCACCAACAGCACAGGCTATTTTCCAGTTTGTGGCTCTCCTTGGCTTCATTTGCCTGTGTTACTTCTGCTCTTGGGGACCTGACCCTGTGTGTCCCCATCTAGCTGTGAGGACACTGAGAGGTAGAGCTGGGACTGGCCAGCGCTTGCTGTCAGCACTGGGGGAAAGGTACCTTCATGGTAGAGTCCTTCTCCGTCTCACATTTTCTGTCTCTCTCAGATATTCCTACATTTTTATTTCATGTTCTTCAGTGTTCTTGTCAAAGACTCATGGCCCCCTCTCCTCCGGTCTTGAACTTTTAACTCCAGAGCCTCTGCGGCCACATAAGTGTCACGCCCCTCGCTGGAGCTAATGCTAGATTTGAGAAGATTCTAGCTCCTGGGTATGTTTTTGTGGCTCGTGATTGCTATCCGCATCATATGGTTTTAGTAACCACAGAGACAAGACACTGTAGGGCCGCATGAGTGCATGTGCACGCGCGCGCGCGCACACACACACACACACACTCTCTCTCACACACACACACACCACATCCAGAGGCGATGACTATTACTTAATCTTTTAAGTTTAAAGGTGTAGATTTATCAGAGTTAAATTTCCTACGGTGAGATAGCTTACCACAAGGAAAAAAACCAGTTATATTTATCTTGAAGCCACTTTTCTTAGACTCAACTGGAGAAGCACAGGGCTAGAGAAATGTCTTTGCAGCAGAAAACACAGCAGATACCGGAGACAGGCTAGACACAGCATTGAAAGCAGGCCATGTGGCGGACTTTGGTTAAGATCAAAATGCAAACATGGCTAACCCAGTGCGTGCAGACTTCTTTACGAGACATATGTGGATGACATTGTTTTGGAGGGAGAGTATGGGCAGTTACTTTTTTGTAAACATAATTTTCTGGGATTTTGGCTCAATCTTGGCACCACCGGAGAGTTTGGGGATGTGGCGAGTGAAGTTTTTGCTGTGTGTGTTACAGCTCCGTTTCATAGACCATGGCTGTCCAGGAATTCTGCCGCTTTCCTTCCCCGGTCAGGGAGTTGATCCTGTGATAAGATCAGCACAAAAGCTTCTCTGCAGGAAGAAAAGTAGTCAGCATTTCCAAGACTGACCCCAAACTGGGCACAATTTAGCCCTTTAGGAAGGTGTATTTTTCCACTGTGCCACAAGGTGGCAGTGAACACATTCAGATAGCCGTCTGCTTCACATAAAAGGAAGCCTTGAATTGGCAAAACATGATTTAATCTGTGGTGGGAGGTGTCGCTATTGAAACCAGTATGAAGGTGCTGAAAGACCCAGGGAGGGTTTCTGTGGGAATGTCCCTCGAAAACAGCTTCCTTATCCCTCAGGAGGGACATGAAAGTGAGCCGTAGCCACGCAGATGGACTTCCTGCCATAAGGTCCTATGGTCCTCCAGGATGGACTCTCTGGCTGAGACCGCAGGAAAGGCTTCTCTTTTCGGCCAGTGTTGAGGCTGTACCAGGGATAGACAGTGAGCATCCTTTGGCTTGTAAGGTTGAAAACATAATGCGTAACTAGAAGACAGACAAACTGGTCAAAAAATCCAGAAGCGCTGTGCTGACAGCAAGAGGTCACACTAGCCTGAGCCCATTTCGATCTGTGCCCAGGCGGACAGATCTACCTGTGTGTCACAGGCTGCACCTTAAATGTAGGCGTTTCTCCTTTGCACACTTGGGACACGTAGAGACATGCTGGTGACTTCGTGGCCATCTTTTCCGACTCTATTAATACTTTCTGAGTTCTGAGGAGAGCAAAAAAGTTTCTAAACAAGGATCCAGGTTCCTTCTTTCCCAGCCTAGCTAAATTGGATTATTCTGTATGAATTATTCAGGACCCTCTCAGCGCCGGTATCTGAGTCCGCGTCTCTCCCTTGAAGGGTTTGGGTCAGGTGCTTAGCAACACAGTGTCAATAAATGTTGACCGGAAGGTCAGTATTTCACTTTAGGTCCCCAAGTGCCTTGGAGGAGAGAAGCCATGCGTGTCCCTTCTCCACAAGACCGCTGCAGGTGTCCTGTGTGACTTCAGGTGAAACATGAGAATATGGTTGAAAAAGATGCTACCCGAGGTTTTATCTGGATCCCTGGATAGAAATGTAGCTATGTAGCTGGTGCCTACCAAGGGTTTTCTTTAATTTAGAAAAAAAATGTTTTTGGGACAAGGCCTTGCTGTGTAGATCAGGCTAGCCCCAAGATCATAATCCTCCGGACTCACCTTTCTAAGTGCTGAGAACACGGATGTGTGGGAGGTCCTTCTGTATATATGTGGCTTTTATTGGTTAATAACTAAAGCTGCTTAGGCCTACACCTGTATGGCAGGGCAGAATGGAGTAAGGCAGGAATTCCAAGCAGATAGAGAAGGAAAGGAGGCGGAGTCAGGGAGACGCCACGTAGCCACCAGAGGAGAAAGAAGCCGTGTGCCAGTACTGGTAAACCACGAGCCTCGTGATAAAATATAAAATAATAGAGATGGGTTCATTTAAGATGTAAGTTATCTAGTAATATGCATTAGCTATTGGCCAAGCAGTGTTGTAATTGGTACAGTATCTGTGGGATTATTTTGGGTCTGGGCGGCCAGGAAATGGATGAGCAGCCTCCGCCTATGTGGTATCACATCCTGGCTAGTGAGGCCTTCCTGAAATACAAACTCTTGTTCATTTTTCTTGCCAGGAGGGATGCACTGTGTTTATTCTCCAACTGCAGAATAATCTGTAGCTGATAAGGAGCAAGTGCTCTCTTCTCACAGAGAGAGGAAGTAGATTCTAACATGTGGCGACGGTGTCACTATGCCACTCTTTGAGGATTTTCTAGTCTGTCCAGTTTGCTCCTTACAACGACGATCTCGAGGCACGACACACAGAGGACACTGTTTCCATTTTACAGACAGGGAGACTGAGGCAATGACAAATTAGGAAGCTTCTTTGTTCTTGTGCCTCCTTCCAGGGACAGAGCTAGTGATGGGGACCACAGCATCTGTCCACGTGCCGTTTCTCTATTCAGGGCCATTGATATTAGAACGCAGCTTCCTAGGGGGGCCTGAATTGGTAGGAGGGGTGTGTGCTCAACTCTAGTCTCCGCTAACTTCCCTGGGAAGGTTGGTGTAGCTTTGCTCTGTCTTTCACCGATCTCCTCTTGTACTTGGGCATAAAATGCCTAAATGATTTGATAGGAATGCCGTGCAGTGGTTATGGAGGGCATGGCAGGTACTTGATGAACGGGCAATGCATGAACTTGGGCAGACCAGTCTCCCTGCACTGTTGCATCGTGGTTGGCACGGGGCTCCCATGGCAATCTCCTCATAGCAGAGCAAGAGGTTTCCAGACTGTCCCAGCTCTCACTGGACTGGGTTCTGTTCTATTGGCTGGGCCAGTTCTCAGTAATTTTGCGTTCTTGCACCATTGGTACATATCTATAGACGGGTGTGCTTGTACTGACTACGTATCTATAGATGGGTGTGCTTGTACTGACTACATATCTATAGATGGGTGTGCTTGTACTGACTACGTATCTATAGATGGGTGTGCTTGTACTGACTACATATCTATAGATGGGTGTGCTTGTACTGACTACGTATCTATAGATGGGTTTGCTTGTTGGGGCCCCTGCAAGGGGAAGGCAACAACGGTTGTCCTTCAAGCACTGGGGTCTTAAAGGAGAGGCATATGGTGGTAGTGGCCACAGAAGGTTCTATTAGGTCCCACTGGGACTTTCATGTAGACCTCAGCCTTCTGTTTGGGACATTTTATGGGAGCTAGAGACTGCTTCTTTCTTTCAATTGTGACTCAGCGACGTTGTTAGGGAAGAGTTAAAGACAGCGCGTGTCTCGGGTAGAATGGAAAGTGCCAGGCCTGAGAGTTATTGGTGGCAGAAAGCAATCTTTCTTTCTCCTGGATCTTCCAGAGCCCCAGGTTTGTTAGATGGGCTCTCTCAGAATAGGTTCCTGATTAATCTGTAGAGGGCTGCTGATAATCTAGCATGGTCTGAAGAGGGTGTGAGCCAGGGAATGTCTCCTTAGATAAGCCATCTAGGACTTCTGGGTTATTTGTCATATCATCTGTTGTTTTCACAACACAACTGTGGAAACAGAGTGATCCAGCCTTGCAAAGGAGACCCTTGGCTCCTGCAGGAGAAAAAGGGGCCTTCTCCTCTTTCCCTTCCCTTCCCCACGAGTTCTCACCCTTCGTGGGTGGCTTAAGGATTATGTCCAGATACTTTACGCCCCAAACAAACATGATCTGTCTCCTGCATTTCTCCATTTTGGCTCAATTTTTTTTTTTTTAAAAAAATCTGCCTTCATTTAGTTATTCTGGATGTGTATTGTCTCTTTAGAGGGAGGTGAAGAACAGGTGGAACCGGGTGACATCAGGAAACTCTACCCCAGCGGCTAAGCAGGAAGTGTGACCCACGGTGCCCTGGCTTCTGAATTCTCACACACAGCACTTTTAGTGCATGCACGGTTGACTCGCTGATCAATGGGTCCTGGCAGCTATAAAAATTTTATGGCTGTCTGTGACAATATGACTCGTAGTCCCCTAGAAGAGTCTAGGCAAATGGGGCCTTGTAAGAGGAGGAGTTTTACTCGTGGGGGATGGAGAGACACCTCCCAGAAGAGCAGATCAAAACCAGGTGAGGGGTTCGGTTACACAGGGCCTTCATCATTCTGCAGGGGACAGAAAGGTGCCTGGTGTCCGGCAGTGTTCCCAGGCTGAGAAGGTTTATTTATTCTCAGTTGTTGCAACAATTCTGAGGATAATTTGACTAGTGTTCCTTTGGGGGCAGGGATGGGAAAGGTCAGGAGCCTGCCTACCACCTTCTGATTCTCCCAACTCTCTATCGGTGCCTGAGAAATCAGCCCTTGAACTCTGGTCGGTCGACACATGATCTAGGAGGCTGATAGAAAAGCAAGCCCAACTGTGCATTTATTTTGTTAGAAATCTTGATTCTTTTCTGACTCACCCCTATGAACTTTTGAGGTGTGTACTTACTTTTGCTCTCGACTAAAAACAAACGAACAAGCAAAAAACAAAACAAAACAGCAACAACTGTGTAACCTTAGGTTCCACTGTGTTGTTCCAGCTGGAAGGCAGTGTTATGGCTGCAGAAGGACGACAGGAAGGAAAGAAGGGTGTGTGCTCTCGAGGTATACCAGCAGTGCATTGTGTGAGCCGCTGCATTTTCCCACAGAAACCACGGAGAAAGTTTTAGAAGTTAATCGCTGAGCCACAAAGGAGCTGCTGATGTCATGAGCTTCCAGGGCCCAGTTAACACGGCCGCAGCCATTGACATCTCTCTGTTCACCTACCTGAAGGCTCAAAACGAAACGGAAAAACTCCCAAGCCGTGTGCTCTGAGGAGGCCTTTTCTTTTAGTACCTGAAAGTCAAGAGTAGATGATATGGAAAGAGAAGCGTCCTGTTTAGTTTAATCTGTTGTTGTCATTTTCTGAGATAGCAATTCTACAATCGTTATGTAACCCAGGCTAGTCCCGACCTCATGATCCTCCTGTCTCAGCCTCTCAAGTCCTGGAATCACAGGTGGGAGCTATGGAGCCCAACTCTGCACCTTCTGGATCTTTCCTTCAGTGTGTGTTTCTCTTGGACCTGTGTTATGTGACTAGTTTGGTTGATTAGGGCCGCAGTGCTATGAACTTGACCAGACATCAGTGTATCTAACCCCCTACACTCAATAGGTAGTGGGGTGAACTTCTGCTCTGGAATGAGGCTCAAGCTGTAATTTATAGTCAGGCCGCAAATGCTGGATGGAGGGGGGCAAGCCCTGTGGTTCCTCTTGGGGGCATTCTCTTTGGGGATTCTGGCTTGTGCCACATTGTCCTGTCTGGCACGTACAGTTGTATAAATAACAGGTTCCATTTGACCCATGCTTTGAAAAGAGACAGTGGTCAAAGGAGAGAGCTACTCACATGACAGAGTGTGCAAGGAGCGAGCTACTCACATGACAGAGTGTGCAAGGAGAGAGCTACTCACATGACAGAGTGTGCAGTGCACTACTTGGCACACAGGTGAGGAGACTCACTCTTCCCTTTCCTTGTTGCTGTCTCGCACCAGGCCTGGCAGGCAGGCGGCTCCTCAGCAGTGCGGGGGTGAGAGAAACAAAATACCACAGCGGACTCGCGTGTGCCAACACTGTGGGATTTTAAAACACTATTGCATCTTTATTTATGTGTGTGTAGATGCATGGACCAAGGTGCATGAGCCATATCTGTCCTGGGATTGAATTCGGGTCCTCAAGCTGGGAAACAGACACTTTTATCAGCAGAGACATCTCACCAGCCAAAGAATTTTTTTTATGTGAAAAAATTATGTTATGTAATGGCAGGTACAATTAAGATAGTTTACCTTTATTAACATATCTAATCATTGTAATAACTGATACAATAATTTTATTCTGATCCTTGCCTTTTAGGTGGGAAGTTGACTATATTGGGAGATTGTGTGGCATTATCTAAATAAATCAGTGAGGGGAAGAGTTGAACTCAGTTACTCTGTGCTCAGGGACTGGGACTTTAACCACATGTCCAGAATGCTTTTGAGATATGGTATTGTCAATACCCATCTTGCTATATACTCAAGGAGGGTCACATATGAAGAGCAATTCCCTTAAAACATAGGTTATTATGGAACCAGAGAGATGGTTCAATGATTAAGAGCACTGACTGCCCTTGCAGAGGACCCTCGTTGGGTTCCCAGCACCCACAAGGCAGCTCTCAACCTTTCGTAACTCATCTTCTTGGCCTCTGTAATTACCTGACATTTTGATTTTAGCCTTTTCAAAGGGTGTGAAGTGTGATTGTCTATGCTCTCTACTTGTGTCTCTCTAATGCCCACGATGCCCACTGCCTTTTCGTGAGCTTCCTCTTCAGGCACAGCTTTTCCCTGGAGAAACAGCCATTGCTCATATTTTCATTGCATTGTCTTTAATTATTGAGTTGCACGAGCTTATTATATAGCCATTATGTGAGTCCATCACCCACAGCTTCCTCTTTTCTGGGGTTCTCATGTGTTTTTTTTTCTTACTGTGCACTTGAGTGATGTGCCCATAGGGCACAAATGAACCGGGAGGAAACTTCTCTTGTGTGAAAGTGTAATGTAGCATTGCCTTTCGACTGCTGTTAAAGATTGTGTCGTGTCTCTTTTCTCTGATAAACCCAACAGATCTGGGACTGGTCCTCTTCGAATACCTCATTGCACAGGGTGACTTATTTGGCATTGGATTAGTGTCTGAACTGGTTAGCTAATTAGTGTGAAACACGAAGCACCTTTTATGTAATGGGGCTAGACAGGAAAACGAGGAGATGCTTACCCCGTAGGATCTTTGTGGTGGGCTTCCTTGTCCCTTCTTCAGCGCGGGGCAGCTGACTTGTTGGGGGGGTCACTTCTGTTTTCCATAATTAATTGCTTCACGCAGAAGTCTAAAGAGCCCTAAATTGTGGACTAATGTTGAACAATTGTATCTCATTCCAGAAGGAGACTTTTGTATGTAGCCCTGCTAAAGTCTGGATCAGCAAGGAGGCAAGACTGATAACAATGGTTAGTGGTGACTGACTCTTTGTAAAAGAAGACATGACATGATCCAGCAAACCTCCCCAGAGACCCTTGAAATCCCCTGCAGGCATGTGATGTCCATATTGGTGTCTTAAGCTGTCGTTCCAAAGACATTCCTTTCAGATGAGGTATCTGATATTCATCCTCCTTACAGAACCATGTAGTTTAAGAACACGCTGTATGATGATAATTTGCAAGTGAGAAGTCTGATCATTCGGCACTGAGTCAGAGGTGATATGAATATTTGTTTTCACTGTGACGATCTGAGTAATTTTAGGGATTCCTACCCCAAGGAGGACTGAATCAAGGGCGAGTCTTAATAATTTCAAAAGTCCAAAACCTTTGCTTCCATTGGTTGGGCACAAGTAGTGCTTGAGACTACAAGTGGAGAGTCAAAGGACTTCAGGCCCCAAGGGCTTCTGAGGATGCTTGTGAAACCTTGAGTCTTCAGGGTCTTCTGTGTAGGCAAAGGCAAAGTATAGGTCCTTCTGGTACTTTCGCTGTGCTGGCTAGGTGCCACACACAATGCTGCCGTTATCTCTTGCTAACTGAGTGCAGGAGAAGTTCCTGTCATTGCTAAAACTGCCCCTCCACGGAGATCAGTTCCTCTCCATCCTGCAGCTTCAGTCCAAGGAACAAGCGAGATCTGTGTACCCAGTATCGACTTCCATATGTGGGCAGTTAGGCCTCTCCACTGTCCCTTCCCTTTCCTGCCCTCTCCCTCCTGTTCCTTTCCTTCCCAGCAGACTGCATTCTGCAGTCCAGGCCACTTCTGCACTGGAACTCTGGGCATCTGCTCCTGTGAGGGGACAGAGTCTTAAGGTCCAACTTCTTTCTTGGCCTTGGTGGCATTGTGGGGAAATGGGCTGTGCTCTTATTTTCTAGCTTTGCTCTTAGCACCTGCCTCATTATTCGACTTCAGCCGCGCTTTCTACCCACTTCCTGCTCACGCTGTAGACCCACCCCTCGGGAGGCACTGTAGGGAATGACAGTTCAGTCAGAAGATTGGCAGGTACTGGATGGATGCCTCGACATGATCCAGTTGTGGAAAAAGATCTGCATCTACCAATAACTAGAAAAAGGCAGCTCTTTGGAACAGCGAAGTGCTGGCCTTCACACTACTGGTGAAGACACCGGGAAGCACATCCTTCTCCATGGCTAGGAGCGATGTGAGCTGTCACCAGGTTTCTGGAAAACCACGTGGCAAGCTCTGCTGTGCTTAGCCATCAAAGTGACCTATTGAGATCAGTAGGTACCTGTGCTTTCCAAACCAGCCTGGTATACCCATGATATTCTTCTGAAATTGAAGTGTACACCTGAAAATTTAGATTTATGAGGATGTTTCCTGAGTATTGTTGGCAAATGAAAAGAGAAAGGAAACAAATGCAGGATCCAACTTAGAAAATAGATGCAGCACAATAAAACTTTGTGTGTGTGCATGTGTGCATGCATGTGTGTGTGTGTGGTGTGTGTGTGCACGTGTGTGTGTAGAGTGTGTGTGCATGTGTGCATGCATGTGTGTGTGGTGTGTGTGCACTGTGTGCGTGTGTAGAGTGTGTGTGCATGTGTGTGTATGTGTGTGTATGTGTGCGTGGTGTGTGTGCGTGTGTGCATGTGTGTGTAGGGTATGTGTGTGCGTTTGTGTGGTGTGTGTGTGCATGTGTGTGTGCGTGTGTCTACGATGATGTGAGCGGAGACAATCAAGGGCACTGGTCTCAAGATATAATCACAGGCTATTGAGCATCCATGACCACAGAAAATAAGAAGCTGAAAATTTCTCTGTCAAACATGGTACAATTTCATTTATGAAAATCAATATGGTATGTGTGTTTGTGTGCTGTGTGAAACCCTTTCAAAGAGAGAAAAGAAGTAAGCTGGTAGCTAGCAAGGCTGAAAGGCCATTCATAAACCTAACAGAGGAGAACTGGACTACCTGCCAGGGCTGGGGCTGGGGGATGTTTAATAATAGAAAATAAGCAGCGAGGGAGTGAAATGAGGAGGATGAGGGCCTGCTTGCCCTCGTGCCTGTGAGATGCAACCAGAACAACCTACCTGAAGCAGGTCACTCTGACCCTAGCTCTGCCTCCAGGTGCTTAGCTTTCAAGGCAGGTCTGGCCTGACTGATCAAGGTCTGGGGTTTTCTTGTCTAGCACATGAGATTCCTTGGACTGCCTTGTGCTTCCAAGAAGAGGCCAGGAGCTTAACCTTCTCCAGGACACAGAGACCTGTGAACACCCTCTTGAAGTAACCCTTTGGAAAAATCTTTCTCCACACGGGGAAGCAGAAGGAGGAGGGTGCAGCACAGCACAGAGGGCTGTGGATGCTTAGTCACGGAAAGCGCAGTAGCCGATAAGAATACTGAACAGAAAACTAGCAAAATATTCTGTTCTTCCATGGCTTGGGTGTTCTCTGATGACCTGGAATGAAAGGCCAGTCTCTCTTGGATCATGGCGATTGTTTAGATTAAATCATGTGGATCTTTCAAAAGAGATCCTTGGGATTCAGAGAGGTGAGACATTCAGAGACAACAGTGCCCATTGACTCTGACTTCCTGCTTCTTGAAATGAACAACATCAACAGGCCTTGCCTCCTTTCTCCCAACACCTGGATACTTCCTTTCCAGCTTGCCATCTCATGAAGCACTTGTAGAAATAGAATGGTTTATTTTATTTTTACCTTGTGAGCATTTCATTCCCTGGTGTTCGGGTCTAAGACATTCACTGAAAGCAGAGAGATGCCAAAAAGCAGCACCTCCCCCAGATATGTCGGAAGCAACATGTAGGTGTAAAGTGACGACAGTTGATGGTGGCTTTGGGTCTTGTTCTAAGATGGTAAGGACAGACAGAAATTTTTCTCCCTCACAGAGTCCTGTGAAAGACTAAGACAGAGGCCCCTCGCCCCTTTGTTAGAATGTTTGCTGTGCTGTTCAATGTAGAGTCTGGATAGCCTTGGTCCAAGGCAATTTTAAATTCGACTTCTTTTCAAGGTCAACAGCAGAAACTCTGAAGACATCAGGCACACTCTTGGGTCGATGACAACAAGACTTAGTCTTTCTTCTTTTATGTGGCATCCCCACGCTACCTGACTGTTGATGGGTCCATTCTCGTGCTGAACCAGTGCAAGCATCTGCAGCTGCTGTGAGCTTGTGGCAATGGGTGTGCCTTGCCCAGGTGACGTTTGCAGCCTCTCCTTCTGCTGGCTCTTTCATTCTTTCCCTCTTCCCTCCTGTGCTGTTTCTGAGCCTGGGAGGTGATGGTGTAATTATCATTTAAAGAGAACTCATCTATCCCTCCTAGCACCTTGAGCAGCCGTGAACCTCTGCGTTCGCTGCTGTTTGGTGGAAAGAGAAACTTCCCTGACAAAGCATGGAGGTCAGCTCACAGTTTATAATATTATTTTACAAGATGCTTCAGATAATCTGTACATGGCAATCACCTGTTGTATGAGGAAATGCCATGATGATCATTAATTTATTCAGTCATGACAGCTGGGTTATGGTCTTGTGACAAAGAATTCTGAAATCTCAGTAGATTAACCCAATAGAAGTTACTGATGCTCATAAGAACCCCCATGTGCAGTGTTGGATTACCCACAGCCCATGAGTAGGAGGGGCCATGACTTGTAAGGCATTATCTTTTTACGAGACTGTTGTGGGATGGTCATTCTGTATGCTGTGAATGTGTGTTGCTCTCATTGGTTGATTAATAAAGCTGCTTTGGCCTATGGCAAGGTAGGATAGAGCCAGGTGGGAAATTCAAACAGAGGTACAGGAGAAGGGCAGAATCTGGGAGACACCAACTAACCGCTGAGAAAGCAAGACGTGTAGAAAATGAGGACCACAACCATGTGGCAACACATAGACTAATAGTGATTATCTTAGAAATGGCTGCCGGGCTGGGTGGGCCAGAAAATCCTCTAGATATAAGTGGCATACCAACATGAGACTCTCAGATTTCCATAGGGCCTGAGAAAGCTTCAAAAAAAGGGTTCTAGAACACATGAACAGAGCCCAAAACAGCTTGCTTCCTGGTTGTCCTGGCTGTGTTTCTCATGCAGGCCAAGTTACAGAGGTGCTGCAGCATGCTGACTTGAGTACAGCATGGTGGATTCCCACCATGGTGCACAGAGGTGTCTCCAAGATGCACAGCATGCTATGTGGTGATTTAGTCTTTGCTCATACATACAAAAAAGGCTAAAAGATATGCAGTAAAGGAGGTCCAGGCAGAAAAACTTCTAATAGTTTTTAAAAATAAAATAAAGTCTTTAAAGAGACAGTAAAAGTAATATAAAAGAAAAATACCTAAAGATGGAAAATATATAGGGAGTCTGGATCCTATATGTTGTGTTGGTTTTGAATTTTTTGATGGCATATGGACAAGAGACAGCTTCTGGGAGACATGGGATTGAAAGAGAGACTGATAAAATATACCAACATAAATATTTTTAAATGCCTTAATTATAAAACACAAGTCAAAAATACATTTATAAAATGGAACTTAAGAGATGCATTGCTTTGAAGAAGTGGTTTTTCCTTTTCTTCCATAGAAAACAAGAGGCTATCAATTTGTTCCAGGTGAGAATGGATCAGATTGATCAAGGAAGACCTCCTGAACCTTGACAGGTGATATCTATCAATAAACATTATAACTGGTCCTCCCAGGACATGGCCATTGTCTCAGATTTTCTCAGGGATCCTAAAGACAACTTTATCCACAGACAGCAGGAAGCAGTTTGGAGAAAATGATGTCCACATACCTAAGAGTTTGGGGGTATGGATAGTTTTTGATTATTTGGTGGGTAATTCATATTTGGTATATTTAGGGGAATATAGGGGTATAGGATAAAAAGACAGCTATTAATATCAGATATTTTGCAATGGCATGGATTTTGGTATAATGATACAAATTTAAAGTTAATTTTGTTACACTGTATAGATATTTCTATTCCTGTTTAAAGGATTTTTGTATGTTGATCCAAATTAAGGCTCTTGTCTTATACTACACAACTATTTCCATTTCTGCTTAAGGTATTACCTATACAATTCATACATGTATAGCTTGCTTAATTATGCAATATGAAGTTTTAGTCCTTAAAAGCAATTTAGGATAATAAAGAAATACAGGCTAATAGTCATACATATCTTTTCAAACTTATAGCCATGTTAATTAGATTTTCAAGGTAATACAGAGGTATATTTCAGATATATAGATAATCTTCAAATGCTTCAAAGACCTACAGAACATGGCATTTAAAATGTTTTAATAACTTAGACTTTTCTCAGTGTGAAACGTGTCTGTTCCAGGCAGCACCAATTATTTCAAAAAGGATGATGGGCATGGAAGAAACTCATTATGGAGTTTGTTTACACATGGCAAGGCTAGCCATTAGGGCAAGAAACTGCTCTTGCTTGGACTGCTTGACTGTATGCTGTGTAAACTGGACATGCAGGACCCACAGAAAAGAGAACACTAAACTTTGTCAAAACAAGGCAGGATTGTCTTTCAGGTTCCTGCTTCACAGAAGAAGCTGCCCAACATTCTGCGGACACAGGAAAGCAACTGACGAACTTTGACAATATAGGGGGACAATCCTTCAAATTTCCTACTTCACTGAAAAGTCTGCCAGACACTCTGGGACTGTATCCAGAAGATGGATGCTCTAATATTGCAAAAGAACTTTGGGTGACTATCCAGGCAGCGAGATGTCTCTGTCATTTCTAGAGTTTTCAAAGTTGCTCACAATGCACTTCCTGTTTGCTCAGGTGTTATTATATCCTTCTGGGGTCTTTGATGGAGTTGGAGACTAGATAATTATAATTATAGTTCTCCTTAGTTATGATAAGAGATAAATTAGATATAAACTTTAGACTCACAAAGATAGGATAGATGATAGAATATTTTCTTTAATTTTACCAAATAGAAATAGACTAGATATTGTAACTGTTATTTTTGCTTGACAATTGTTTTGTTAGAAAACCTTTCTTTTTGATTAGGTAGAAAGAGGGAAATGATGTGGGATGGTCTTTCTGTATACTGAGAACATGTTGTTCTCATTGGTTGATAAATAAAGCTACTTTGGCCAATGGCAAGGCAGGATAGAGCCAGATGTGAAATCCAAGCAGAGATACAGGAGAAGAAGGGCAGAGTCTGGGAGACTCCAGCCAGCTGCTGAGGAGCAAGACATGCATAAAATGAGGTAATGCCACATCCATGTGGCAATACATAGATTAGTAGAAATAGGTTAATTTAAGTTGAAAGAGCTAGCTAATAATAATCCTGAGACATAGGCTAAGCATTTATAAGTAATATTAAGCCTCTGAGTGGTTATTTAGGAACTGGCAGGCAGGAGAGAAACCTCTAGCTACACGAGACATCTAGTGTGACCATGGCAAAGGCAGAGAAAGGAGATTCACTGACTCCCAAGTGCTTTGAAATGAAATGACAATGGTGTGTCAATCAAACTCTGTCCTGCTTGCCAAATGAAACTATAAGGCTAACCCTTCTAAGGAGAGGAGTTTGAGGGGTTTAGGGAGCCTCATAGATTCTGTGGGCATTGACCATCTCTGCTGTTCTTGGATTTTAGGAAACTTAAGTGTGAATTAAAAGCAATGCAACATTTCCCACCTAAAAATATTATTTACTATTATTAGTTTGTGTGCATTATGTGAAGTGGTGTTTGTGTGTGTGTGTGTGTATGCATGTGTGTGTGTGAAGGGGGGCACATATGTATCACAGCATATGTGCAGAGGTCAAGTACCACTATGCAGTCTTGGTGATTTCCTTCTGCTTTTAATGCTTTTAATGTGGGTTCTGGGGATCAAACTTAGGCTGTTGATCTTTTATAACAAGTACTTTATCTGTAGATCACCTTGCTGGCCTAACTCTCACTTTTAACCTCTCTAGCCCAACACCCCACTTTTAACCTTGCTGGCCCAACACTCCACTTTTAACTACCTCATTTTTACTAGTCCTTCAAGGAACTTTTCAGGGGAAAATTTCATAGCCAAATACATTTTGAAAATGGTGTGCACCATATGTGTGTTACTGAGTCTGTGATGCATAATTTATTAAAAGTTCTGAAAAGCACAACATTCAGGAGACCTAGACAAATGCAGAAGGTTGGAAATGGGTGGTGAATCTAATTTACTAATTGACTTGATGGACATTTAAAAACACCTACAATTTTCCAGATATCGAGGGAGACTTGGGGAAATTAGATAAGATCTTATCATTGTCTATAGGAGATAAATTCCAGGAGAGAGAGTTTAAGGCAATTCTCTATGTGTTGTACCTACCACAGGAAACATATTTTCCTGTCAATGAGCACATCTTTTTATGCCAGAGTGAAAAATCTTATACCTCACTCAGGCACACTTGGCATGACTCTGCAGTCAGCCCTACAGTAAGCTTCCAGTTTCCAAAGGCAATGGTACCAGTTTCCTTTCTTGTAGTTAAATTTGCTTTTTATATTATTATGTGTTTGGATGCTTTGACTACACATGTATCTGTGTCCTATTTGTATGCAGTGCCCATGAGGGCCAGAAGAGGGCGTTGGATCCCCTGGAACTAGAGTTAGAGATGTTTGTGAGCTGCCATGTGGTTGCTGGGAATCGAACCCAGATCCTCTGGAAGAGCAGCCATTGCCCTCAACCACTGAGCCACCTCTCCAGCCCTCCTTGTGTTGCCTTTTACTTCCTATGAGAAATGCTTTTCTGTCTTATGTTGGATGGGTCTAGCACAGTGACCCACCATCTACGGCACTAGCGAAGTTTAACTGTTACAGGTTGTGAACACACTTAACTATGTAGTGTTGCTTGGGGGAAGAACTTGTCTCAGTTTGGGGTTTCTGAGAGGGACCCCACTGTGTGAGAAATCAGCTCCTCTTTCCAGTGTAAGGCGCCCCAGCGAGCAGCTCATGGTTGGCTCCTGTTTACCCAGGTGAGGACCTCTGGCCAGCATTGCACAGACCCCAGTGGGCGCAATCAGGATTCAGGTGCAGCTCTTCCCTGAACCCTCAGCTGCCCTGCTTGCATTCAGATACTTTACTCCTGAGCTATACCCTCAAGCCGCCTGCTTTCCGAAACTTCCTGCAGACTTAACCAACGCCACCATGTGGACCTTGTCTTCAGGCCTGGAGGAAGTGAAGCTGAGCTAGATTATAGTATTTTCTGTGGCCCCCATCCAGTTAAATCCTCTAGTGCCCTTCTGGAATAGCCAGGTGCCTGCTGCAAGGCCGCTCAGAGTGGACCCTGTCTGGGTTGGTGGTCAGGCTTGGGTAGTGCTCACTTTCCTAACAGGATTGTATTTTCCCCTCTCTGTTGCTGTTTTTCTTTCCATTCCTTTCTTGAGAAGGGACCACCCCCACCTCCCTGTGACAGTGTATGTTATTTGAGCATAACTGGCGGCAAAGCACTTTTCAGTAGAGGGAAAGTCAGTTTGACAGATGAACACGCTGCCCAATTAAAGGATTAGCATCACGTCTCCTGAACCCTACTGCGAGCTCAGGACCCTTGTGCTGACTTGTTTACGATAAAATTATTTGTGGTCATTTTGGAGGGAATGTGTGGAGGGTGTTGGGTTTGATATTTTAGCCTCAGAGGAAAGTGGGAAATGACACCCACACAGCGTGATCAGTGGCACATACCTGAACTGTCTCCAGCTTGTCAACTCCAGGTGTTTTCCTTCCCCTCGTGAAACAAACAGCTCTCTCTTGCCCCTGCCTTTGTTTTCTGTGGAAGGAACCTTCCAGCTCCCACTGGATCTTAAGGTGACCCAAGTCACCAGATGGGCTGGTCAGTCATGTTGGAGGATTGGGTCCCTGGCCCCAGCCACTGTGAATAGGTGGTGGGCAGCAGGAGACTGACTGGAGATTTGGGAGGCTGAGGCTGGGCTAAAGGATTGTGTAAGAGGCCACCACATCCAGTTTTCACTCCTCTATGCTGTTTTGGTGCTGTTTTCTGGTTTCCATGGAAACAGAGATGACTGGGATGGGGCGCTTCATACATTGGCTTCATGGAGACCTTTGGTGAAGAAGATGGTGGTGTTTGTCTTAAGAGGAGGCTCAGATGGGGTTTCCTGCCCTGTAAGCTGTGGGAGGTCATTTTCCTTCTTGAGACCTGGGTCAGCTCTGCTACAGCCAGGAAGCAGCAGAGCTGGAGCATGGACCTGGCTGCACCCTATGTTGGTTGGCTTTCCATTACTGTGACAACCATCTGAGTTGACAAAAATGAACATCGGGAAGACAAGAAAGCATCGTCAGTAGCTGGCGCTGGTCAGGCTGGACAGACATGTAGAGGAATGGAATTGAGACTTTCTCTTTTCAAAGGACTCCGTGGCAATTAGGCCAAAAATAACACAAGGCCTGATACCCCAAATCTATTCAAGGAGGAAGTAAGGCGTATGCTTCAACTCATGGGCACCCAAAAAGACCTCACTGAACAGGAGCTCGTGGTGCAGATGTTTAGACCAATAGTTGACAAAAGGCACTCCATGGAGCCAGAACACTCCTGTGTATCATTTGGCTGAAAAAGAAGTCTACATAACAGGGAGAATTCTTTACCGGGCATAAATCTGATGGAGGGTTAGTGTCTAGAATAGATTAAAAAAAAACTAAAGAAAAAATAAAACACATGAAAACAACCCCATTAAAAATTGGGACATGCAGCTAAAGAGAAATGTCTCCAAAGGAAAACATCCCAATAGCTAAGACACACTTTTTAAAATGTTTGACACCCTTAGCCTTCAGGAAGACTCCAGTTAAAACTACTTTGAGATTTCCTCTTACCCCAGCCACAACGACTAAGAGAAAACAAAGAAATGGACAAATGCCGCCCAGGGTGGTGGCCATGCCTTTAATCATAGTACTTGAGATGTTGTGGATCTCTGTGAGTTCCAGTCCAGCCAGGGCAACATAGAGAGACCTTGTCTCAAACAACTATAGAAGACCCCAAACAAGTTATAGCAAACACTGGTATGGATAAAGGGGACACCTATTCACTGCTGGGGGAAATGCAAACTGGAGCAGCTGCTGTAGACGTTCAGCATAGCCCTCTCGGGCACATGCCCAGAGGACTCGCTGTCTGCTACAGAGACACCTGCTCCTCCACGCTCACTGTCATGCTCACAATAGCCGAGGAGTTGGAACAGCCTGGATGTGCGTCTGAAGAATGGGTAATGAGAATGTGGTTCATATACCCTATGGATTACCAGTTACTTGTAATGAAAAATGATGTTATGAAATTACCAGAAAAATGGATGCATGCCATCATTCTGAATATGGTAACTCAGACCCAGAAAAACCTAAGTGCTCTTTCTCACACATGGACGCCATCTTTGAATATTTACCTGTTTGTGCTTAAATAGGAGTACTGAGAGAAGGCAGATGGGAGGGCAGGGTGGAAGGGGAGTACAGGAAGGGGCGACTAACACTAAAGACTCTTGAAAACTCCATTTGGAGGCCCACCTCTGTAGCGGAAGCTTCCTCAGTTAAACATAGACATAGATAAAGAGTTTAAATGGAATCACCCTCTAACAGAGGGGCAACTATTCCCACAGACACTATAGGCTATCAGGTGAAAAGCCCAGAGCAAGGTATAGGTTATCTTTTCTCAAGTTGGTAGTCAGTGGTGTTCCATTGATCCCTTCCCAAACCAGTAGGCAGCTACCAGTGCTCTTGGCTACCCTCTAGAACTTGGTGGTAAGACCCTATTGCTGAAAATCACCACATGCTCCAGTCATAAGACGTGAAGAGATCAAGCTGGTACCAACACTGAAGCTTCATCCCTATTGACTGACTTAGCTGTGAATCCTGTGAGCAGTCATGAGAGCTGACTTCGCAATAGTGGTACAACTATAGGAGCAACCAACCACTTTCTGATTGGGCCTAAGGCTGCTCTGTGAGACAGAACTCATCGTGCCTGGAACTCTTAACTGGGCCAAAGATCTATGGGTCCTAGGGTCCCAGTGATTTATTCTGCCAAATGGACACAGTAATAAACTGGCCCTCAGCTATTATCTGTATACTATTATCTGAGAGATTCACTAATCTGAGAGATTAGTGAATCTCTCAGCTCTCCTCAGAGAAGCCTCGTTAGCAGCAGACTGTGAAAGCTGTGTTCGTTCTTACTGGTGTCTGGGTGTCACTGCCGGAATCGGCAGTCGATTGACAGGTACTACGGAGGAGCATGGATGATTCCATACTGCAGTTCTGTGCTTCAGGCTCTCTCTTCTGTGTTCAGCGATGTCTGTCGCATGGCTCCCAGAGTGACAGACTCAGGAAAAGTACTGGCACTGGTTGATTTTCTGTCAGCACTGGCAGACTTGCAAGGACTCCCAAAATATTCATACCAAGGGTAGGTGTGGTTTGGCCTTTGCGCTTACTCCCTTCTCGGACTGAGTGCTTTGAAGTTGTCACACTGGCTCCAGCTCTTACTGGTGTGTGATTCTAAGCACTCACTGAAACCCCTGTGCATAGCGGTCTCTATATGTTAAATGTGGACAACAGAAATGCCCGCCTCACAGAGACACCATGAGGATGTGCAAAGGCTTGCAATGACAGCTGGCATAGAACACGCTCAGCAGGCATGGCTGTCATGAATACCTGACTGAGTTTGCCTATCTGGAGTTGTGCGTGATTGAGCAGCGTAGAGAAAATGTCAGAGGATGCCTGGAAGTTGGTCAGCCCTAACTACTTAGTGTCAAATAGAGGCAGGGAGCTTGGAATGTGATAAAGGCAGGAAGAAAAAGACGAGAAGTGGAGTGTTTAAGACTGACTGCCGACTCCCAACTCCTAAACAGCGTGCTGTGCTAGGTTACTAAACAGATAACCTGTGTGATAGCTAATCTTGGTTATCAAATTGATACACTTGAGAAATACACTTGGGGGAGCCACAGTTGACAAATGGCCTACATCAGATTGGCCTGGGGGCATGACTGTGGGGGCATTCTCTTGAAGGCTAATTGATGTGGGTGGGTCTAGTCCACTATGGGTGCTTCCATTCCTAGGCAGGTTGTCCGAAAAACAGTCCAATGTGAGCTTGAAAGCAAGCCAGTAAGTAGTGTCTCTGCTTCCACGACTCTGCTTCAGCTCCTGACTCCCCTCAATGCCAGAGTGTGACCTGGAAGTTGTAAGCTGACCCTTTCCTCCCCGTGTTGCTTTGGTCATGGTCTTTCTAACAGCAACAGAATGGAGGCCAGGACAACCTGTAAGCAAAGGGAGAGTACGGAAGGGGAGGCTACTGTGAGCAGAAGCAGGGATGCTTCCTAGTAGAAAACCCGAGCTAGACGGAGCTTTAGGCTATCAGGTCCGCAGTAGGCAATACAACTATAAAGGTGAATCAGGAAGGGATATCCATGGAAGTCCCAGAGGTGGTGAGTTGTTGAAGGTTAGAGGAGCCACAGAATAACCCCAAAGAGTTTGTTTTTGTCTGAGATGAAACAGACAAGAGAGGGGGAGCAAACCACCAATTCTTGGCCCGAGCAGCAGAAATAGCAATTTATGGTTCACACTGGATTTTTATCGTGATTTTCTTCTGTATTGTAATATGTGTCTTAGTGAACTGGCCAATATCTTCTAGTTGATGTGAAATAAAATGTGTATGTATTGATAAAAGCTATGTTTATATGAAGGTAAGTGAACACACAGGATCGCAGCTGCCTTGTATGTATGTAAAATGGTTGCTGTAAGCTAAAGAGGAGGTTCCAGTGTGAGGCCACGGCCTGCGGCTCAGCAGGTTTCCTCCTGTTCCCTGTCCAGACAGATGGAGGCAGGAAGGATTAATTCTGACGGTGCCCTCTACATATCTGAGTGATTAATTCTGACGGTTGACAGTTCTAGGCTCAACCATTTGCAGTCCGGAAATTTTGGCACGGATTTTATTTTTGAGGCTTTAAGTAACCAAGTATTTGCAGGAAGGGCTCTTTGGTACCTTGTTTAAATTAAGAGATTTTTGGAGAGTCATCTACCCAGAGGGGAGCTTAGAGTTTCAAAGAGTCCCTCCCTAGCAACAACAAGAAAACAATACAAATGTGACCTTCCAATTAATTAGGAAAATAAGCCCTGTGGGTAGCTCTGGACCCACAGTCTTAGAGAGCAGGTGCCGGGTGAATCTTTGTCTCCTGTAGCTCCTCCAGCCTCCCATCCTGCAGAACTGCCCCCTTTGCCCAGAGAACTCCTCAGACTCCTGGGTCTAAAAATGCAAATATTCCCAGGAGAAGCTCAGGGAAGACAGCTATTAGACATTTGTACTGCAGAGAACAGAAGGCAGAGAAAAGGGATTGTGAATTCGAGGACAGGGAGGGACCATTGGAAGGGCAGGCGCAGGCTGGGAAAGAAATGAAGCCTGGAGTTTTGCCAGGGCAGACCATAAAAAGACACTGCGCCTCTGCAGGGACACACAAAGGGGTTTTATCAATCAGCTTCTTTTGGTTTCCAGTGGCAAAACCCCTGTTCATTCAGGCTGAAGGAGAAAGGAGAGTCTAACGATTCCTGATTGAAAAGGTCCATGGTAGATTGGGGTGGAGTTTCAGGCATGGCTTGATCCAGGGGTCAAAAGATACTTTCAAAACCTGGTTTTCTCTGCATTTAGATCAGTGATTCTCAACCTGTGGGTCACAACCCCTTTGGGAAACCTCTGTCTCTAAAAAATTTAAATTGTAGTTCATAACAGCAGAAAAATTAAAGTTATGAAGTAGCAATGAAGATAATTTTGTGGTTGGGGTCATGACAACATGAGGAACTGTATTAAAGGGTTGCAGTGTTAGTAAGGTTGAGAACCACTTACTTAGATGGGCTTTATCTCCCTCCAGTGTCCCTTTCTGTGGGACGCCCACTGTCATCTTCCTTTGGGGTCCCTTTCTGTGGGACACCCGCTGTTGTCTCCCGTTGGTGTAATATGAACATGAGGGGCCTGCTTGTTGGGGTTTCTGTCCCACCCGGTACCCTACAGCCGGCAAGCCCCAAAGAAAATCACACAGAGATCTCTATANACCCATTATTCTGATCTATGTTAGCCATATGGCTGGGTACCTTTTTCAGCTGGCTGGTCACACCCTGCTTCTTCGGTGATCTGTGCAGGACTGGGAGGAATCAACTTCCTCTTTCCCAGAATTCTCCTATTCTCATTGCATCATTTCTACTTCCTGTCTGGTTTCCCTGCCTATATTGCCTGCCTGGCCAATCAGTGTTTATTTAAAACATGATTGACAGAATACAGACAATTCTCCCACACCACGTTGGGGTCCCTTTCAACAGGACATCCTACCATATCATTTTCCATGTGCAATGCACCTTTCTTCTTTGCCCTGGCTGTTGGGAGCCAAAGCTTGTGGCATAAGCTCTGACTGACAGGGTGGAGTGATGGCCTCCTGAGGCAGCAGAGGACCAGTCCACCAGAGTGGACCATGAAACAGAGCTGCTGGGTACCACAGAGACAACTGTGACAGAGAGGGGCTGAACACCAGACATCTGGTGATCAGTCTTGTCACGTCTTTATGTCTAATTTATCACCGAAATGTGTATGTGTGCAACTGTATAGAGGTGCTGCAAGCTGTGTGAGTGAGCAGTGAGCGTGCACACCACAGTTTCTCTGTTGACCTCCAGTCCAGGGCTCAATGGTTATTAGAGATGCTTAACCCTTGTATCTGAGTGTGAGATGACTCCATTTGACTGCAAGTGTGGGGTACACCCCAATCCACCCACTGTCAGCCGAAACTCTGTAAACAAAGACTGCACTCAAGCTGGGCCTGGGGGTGAGTGTCAGCACTTGGGTTGCTGAGGCAGGAGGAACGTGATCAGCCTGAGCTACATAGCTACACCATGTCAGAAAGAAGGGGGTGGGAGACAGAGAGAGAGAGACAGAGACAGAGACAGAGAGAGACAGAGAGAGATAGAAACAGAGAGAGGGGGAGGGAAGGAGAGAGAGATAGAAAGAGGAAAGGAGGGAGGGAGAGAGAGAGAGAAGGAGGGAGAAAGACAGGGAGGGAAGAAGGGAGGGAGGGAGGGAAGGAGAGGGGAGAAGGGAAGGAGAGGGAGGGACGGAGACTGCATTGTGTCTAACACACCTGGCTAACAGAGCCCTGCAGCCTGGCCTGACTTAAATGGGCCAGAGCGAGTTTGCAAGTGAGCAAGTGAGAGAGAGACAGACACAGACATGGAGAGGGAGGGGCAGCCACAGATCTGAACTCTCTCTCATGTCTCAGGCTGTGAACAGGTGTTTGAGTCACCTGTGGTTTTCTTTAGACATAAATGAATCTCATGGAAGATTGAGCCCTCACTCCAGGCTCATCCTTCAGCACTCTAGGAGTAGTGTATGTGTGCGCGTGTGTGCATGCGTGCATTCACATGTGCAGGTATATGTGCTTGCACAGTGTATGCAATATGTGTATATGCTCAAGTGTGTGTGGTGTCTGTGTATGAACATCCACATGTGCATGCTGTGCGTGAATTTAGGCACATACATGAAAGTATCTCCATATATTTGCCTGTGGATGCTGAAGATCAACCTCTCCTCTTTATTCTCATCTTTGCTTTGTTTCTGAGGCCTGAAGGTCGCCATTTTGTTTTGCCTAGACTGGCTGGCTAGACAGTTTCTGGGATCTGCCCTTCTCCTCCAGTGCTTTGCTTGCTGATATGTGCCATTGGGCCTGGCTCCTATGTTGGTGCTGGGGATCTGAACCTAGGTCCTCATGCTTGGCCAGTGAGCACTGCACCCACGGAGCCATTCCCCCAGTCCATGACCCTAGCAATACTCATAGAAAGCAGTTGGACACTTACTTGATGGCGAGTACTGGCGGAGCACGCATAGCCCCAGTTTCTTTCACAGCAACAAGGCTCATGGAAATAGAACAAAACAATAACAAAAACCCAATCTAGACCAAAGGAATGCATGAAGTCTAACAGCGGGAGGCAGATAAGGGACGTTGGACAGCCTGAGGAAGCTCCTTCGTGAGAGCCCAGAGCCCAGGACTGGCCTCTGGTGTCCGAAGGCCTGTGCTCCGCTCTTAGTCATTAGCCGTCTCCTTCCTGGTTTCTCGGCCTCCCCTGGCTTTGGAAGCCAGAGGACACAGCTGTTCCAGCTAGGATAGAGAAGAAATCTGTTCCCACATTTTCTTCTGGGACTTTGGCTCCTTAACTTCCTTTCATGGTCCCCTCTGTGTCCTCTCCCTTGGCAGGGAGGGCTGTGGCATATGCACTGGCTGTGCCAGTGTCATCTAAGCTGACATTAGTCCTTGTGGGAATGCTAGCCCAGAAGGCTACCTTTGCTGAAGCCATCAAAGAAACCCGATCCTTATGACAGAATGCCCAAAGTACAGCATGCCTTCAAGGCTATCTTGTGAAAGCAACAGGTGGTGATGGTCTGAGCCCAGGGAAGTCCAGAGAGCCAAAGAACACATGGCAGACTCTTGTCTCTTTCCCGGATTCACAGTTTTCCCACAGCAAGCTTGGTATGTGAACACAGGCGGCACCCAGGGTCTATAATCGCTCTCAGCTTAATGGTCTTCAGGGGTCGACATTGCTTTGAAAACAAGTCCCTCTCCCTAGATGGTAGACAAGACCTGAAAGCAGGTTCAGGCTTGGGAATAGAGTTTGCCTCGTCTACATCCATGCATGTCCATCGGGGGCCAAAGATACTCTGCCAAGAGACTGCTAAAGAGACCCGAGATGAAGGGCTGAGCTTCTCAGAACCCGGAAAGCCCTTGAAGTTAATGATGCTTATGACAAAATGCTGAAAAAGATTGGAGGGATAAAAGGCAGAAGGGTCTGCCTTGTCGGGGTTCTCAAATCTCCCGCTCCCTGCTGGCCATCCCCCTGAAAGTCAAAGGGTAGTGCACGACAGACAGAATCTAAGTAAGCTTATGGTTATTCTTCAGCCTGACTTTTAATTAAAGGGTTCTATGCTGGATTACCAGGACCAGGTCAGATCTCGACAGCAAATGATTCACAGGTGAAAAAACGCTAAACCAAGACAGCTATGGTCCTCTCCCATGAGCTCTACCAAGCTGGCTCTTTCTGCTGCTCCTCTTTGTCTGTTGTTTGTGCTATGCGAATCACCCGCATGTGCCCTTCAGTCAAACGGCCACCAAAAACTGGTGAGCTGGATTTCCTGCGGATTATTTCCAGGCTTGAGGAATCAGTTGCACAAGTGACCAGTGGCTCTGATGGAGGCTCAGGGAGTTTGCACCACAAGGGTATCCTGGAAATCTGAGAGCAGAGACCATGACAGGTTGGGCTTCCTGGCAGACAGAGCCCTCGGCAGAGTGTGGTGCATAGGATGTTTATTTTGGGGTGCCCCCAACAAGGAGAAACCACAGGGAGGAGCACACTTGTCTTTCAGAGGCTTTGGCAATGAAAGGGTGTGGCACACTCTGAACTCATCTGGCTGAGATGGAGTAGTGACTACCTGTGCCTGCCCCTGGAAGGGTCTGACCTTGGACAAGATGCCTCTGTGGTGGAGTCGGTGTGGAAAGGGGCTGGCAGTGAGGGCAGGTTTTGTGCTGGTGGTGGGGGCTGGTGGTTTGATTGAGAATGCACTCCACTGGCTCAGATGTTTGGCTATTTGGCAGAGATTTTCTTTGGGGTGGTTTTAGGTGTGGTCTTGCTGGACCACACACGTCACAGGAGGAAGGCCGTGAGAGTTTAAAGACTCCTGTGATTCCCATTTTGCTCTGTTTCCTGCTTCTGTTCGAGATGTGAGTTCTCAGCTGTTGCTGCCACCATAGCTGCTATCTGCTGCTACGATTCCCTGCCATGAGGGACTATGAACCCTCTGTGACCATAAACCCCGATAAACCCTCCCTTCTATAAGTTATCTTGATCGTGTCTCTAATCACAGCGGTAGAAAAGTGGCTAGTACACCAGGGTAGGCAGTCTGCCAGTGAAGGAGCCCCACTGAGTGTCTTTGCATGTGCTCTAGGTGTTTTGTGAGTCAGTGATGCATCCTTTCAAGGAGAACATAATGACTGGGTATCACTGCCCAGGGCAGCGCACGCCTCCGGTTCTTATTCCCCTGGTTTGCAATCATAGTCCTTCCAAGGATGTTCACCTCCAGTGCCGAGCAAAGAGCACACAGGCTGTTCATAGCCGGAACAGCATGTGGCAGTCTCAGACATAGGAGCTGGTTTGAGAGTTGACTTCCAAGCACCACTAGAACATCTATATGCTTTTCTGAGGCCCTGGTAGCCTCCCTGTTATAAAGGCCTCCCTGTTAAAAGGCCCTTCACCCTTTCTGCATATTGTAGCCTCCTCCAAAGAGAAGGATGGGAAATAAGGTGGACCTCACAGGGGCCACATGGTGTCCTCTGAAGCCTGACCAGACCGCCTCTCTGGAAGCAGCACACCTGTCTAGGGGCTTTTGAAAAGCTATTGTTTCCTTTGCTTTGTTCCCAGGCTTTGGCCTGCTCATTAAGGGCCATGTGCCTGAACTCAATGTCGTGTACTCTTTTTCCAAGGCTTACCAGGAAGCGTCTGCACTACCCAGGACTCGTGGGTCTGTGGGAAAGATCTCTGGGCATAGTGGCGCTGGCCCTGGCTGTGGCAGGATGGGAAATGACAGCTGCATTGGGTTTGCTGGTAAGGGTTAGTTGGAACTCATCCGACATCAGATCAGGTGGGGGTCTTGGTCCTGATGACGACACTAACTCCACCTGATCAGATTTCCTCTCAGTCAGGGTGGTTGCTAAGCCCTTTGTCCTGTTGCTTCCTTCAGACCAGTTTGAAGTGCGATGTTTCATGGCTAATCCTTGGACATTAACTGGCAGCATGCATACAGGCCTTCCCACTGAGTGTTTGCTGTGGGATGTGGGATGGTTCTGAGGTAATTTGTAAGGAATCAGGAAGTGCCCTCCACTGATTTAAACACAGAGAAGCCTCTGAGAAATTTTCCAAGTTCCCCAAGGAAAATAATCCCAGCTTATCGTCAAATGGTTGTCATGGGCACTTTTCTTGCCACTGTTGGTTATGTTGCAGGCGCAAAGGCTCTCTGGGAAGGAAGACACTTCTCCAGTTGGTTGGAACCAACTTTAACTGAGGTCTCTAGGGTTCTCTGGATTTTCTGTTGTCTTAATCATCATGCAGTAAGAGTTATAAAACAAAAGCTATAATTAAATTTGAGCCCATTTTTGGGGACCATTTGGGCAACTCTGCTGAAATAAAAGTAGGAGGAGCATGAGCTGTGAGCAGGTCTGTGCTGTTTTCCTGTTCACTGACATCAGTTAGAAATGTGTGGTCTTTTATTCCAAGTGGTGATTAAGATTCATGCGTGTGTGCGTGCATGTGTGTGTGTTTGTGTGTATGTTCAAGCACATTTGAATAGTTCTCAGTCTCAGAAAAACTGTGATGGAATTGAAATATAGTTTTAGAGTGGCCTTTTACAGTAAGAGAGGGAAGAGTTTTGTATATGTATATGTTTACTTCAAGAGATTTTTTAAAATTAAAAAATATTTATTTTATGCATATGAGTGTTTTGTATGCATGTATGTATGTGTGCCACATGCTTGCCTGCTGCCCAAGGAGGTCTTAAGAAGGTAAAGAGTGCCTGGAACTGTAGTTACAAGTGGTTATAAACTGGGTACTGAACCAGGGTTCTCTGCAAGAGAAACAAGTGCTCTTACCCGCTGAGCCATCTCTCCCAGGGTTGTTTTAGATGAAGGTATTTTATTCCAGGTAAGATGTGATGTCATTCATATTCCATACTGTATGCTGCCAGCTTTCCTAAGTGGGATGAAGGATGGGTGGGAGGTTTGACTTCAGTTCATGTGCTGCCTGGGATGGGAGAATTCTAAGGCAGGTGTCTTGTTCTTTCCTAATCTATAAGGCCAGGTGTTTGTGAAGTAGAACTGCCCTGGGGAGGGCCTGGCTCTGGGCACAGGGAGTGAGGAGGAAGCCTCTCCCTTACAGACGCTGTTGTCAAATGAAATACAGGATTCTGGGCTGGAGAGATGGTTTAGTAGTTAAGAGTTCTTGCTGGGCAACCACAAGGACCCCAGTTTAGATCCCCGCACCCATGTTAAGGCCAGGTGAGGACTGGATGTGCCTGTAACCCCAGTGTGCTGAGGACCAGAGACAGAGATCACTGGGACTTGTTGGCTGCCAGCGTAGCACAAAACTACGAGCTCCAGGTTCAGGGAAAGACCCTGTCTCAAAGGAAAGGGGTGGAGAGTGATGGAGAATCTATGATGCACACCTCCACCTCCTTGCCTGCACACAGGTGCTCACACCTGCTCACACACGTGTGCACCTCACACATATGATAACAAATTCAATCAGAATTCCAGATAACGGTTTTATTTTATTTTTATTTTTTTGGTAATTGTTCATTGATTACCCGAGTCTCAAATGTAAGGCGGTGCTGGCATGTTTGTTTCCTATCTCTATGATCCCCACTTCGAAAGGGCAATTATTTATGTGATTAACAGTGAACCAGTCACCGAAATCTCATTGCTGTTGCTGTTATTGTCATTGCTCTTTTTTCTTCTTCTGTTTTTAAGAGACATACTGCGTAGAGAAGATTTAGGCACACAGCAAAATTAAGAAAAAGGCACAGAGTGTCCACATCCCTCTTGGGGTCTAGCCTTCTCCTGTATAAATATTCTTCATCAAAACAATGCCCTTGTTACATTGTACCATCCATTGTCCTGTCCTTGTTGATGGAGGCCACTGGGTAGGGCTCACTTTTGATCAGGTATGTTTTATAGACTTTGTAACTGTCTGATGCTACAACATTTCCGCTACTGGAGCAATACAGAGAGGAATCCTCTCTACTCTGGCCATTCTCCCCTCCCTCTCCTCTGATTCCTGACAGCCACTGAGATTGGTACTGTTCTTCTGTCTAGAGTGTTCCAGACTGTCCTCCTACAGAACACCATCCCTTTCCACCATGTTCTTTAACTTTGTAATTGGCATGTGAACATTCTCCATCTCTGGTCATCGCTTCATAGCTCGCTTCTTCTTTGCAGAGGTAGGACTCACACCTGGATGCAGTTATTCAGTTTTTGTCCATTCCACTATAGAGAGACATGTTTACCTTCTTCAAGTTTTGTGCTTAGGTAAATTTTCTTGGAAGTTCTATCCTGGTAAATTACTTTCCTACTGATGATAGCCCTAAATCTCCCAGAGATAACGAGATAGCATCATTTGCGTAGGAATGATAAAGGGAGTTGTTGTAGTATTAAGCGTCCAGCCTCCAGGTTGCTTACCTCTCAAGAGCTATGTCTGAGGAGTCTGCCCAAAGGCTTGCATTTCTAGATGGTGACCAGAGTTGTTAAATGACCAGAGGACAATAGAAAGTTGTTCTCAAGTGGACACTAGCAACTTGCCATTTTTTCTCAGAAAGAACATATGTATTTATAGTAAAAGTATAGCTTTCCTAAAACAATAATGAGAGCAATTGTTGTTTTTAAAAACTTGTGATATAATCTGAAGCATGTCTGGGAAGAATCCTAGAGTCTCGGACAGTTGAGATGCCTGAGACACGAGAGCTCAGAGTGTTCAGTGATTTGGGGAATCACTCCAGGAGTAACTATTGATGGCTTTCTAGGGCATGGCATTTGTTTTGGTATCTGAAGTGAAAAAGAAGTAAAATAACACCAAAAGCACAAGAAACAAGGGGAAAATAGCCAAATTGGACTTCCTCAAAGCTAAAACTTTAATTTAGCTATACAAGGTGTCAAGTAAGTGAAAAGAAAAAAAATACTGTGGGAAAAATAGCTGTAAAAATTGTGTTTGCAAGAGTCCAGTATATAGAATCTATAAAGGGCTCTCTCAACACGAAAGGCAGATAACTCGTTGTAAACAGGGCAAAGGGCTCGAATTTGTGTACAGAAAATGTAGAAGAGCCAAGAGCTGCGCAGATGTTCAAGCCCAGGGGTTGTTGGGAAAACACACAAAGTGGCAAGGAAACGCTGTTACTCATTCAGAGAACAGTCGGAACAGTAATTCTTGAAAACAACAGCAATTACTTTGTTGCTCATTCACTAGAACAGTTGTAACAATTGTGAAATCAACAACAATGTGGGGGGGCTGGAGAGACGATTCAGCTAAGAGCACTTGTTGCTCTTACAGAGAACTCAGGTTCCATTCTCAGCGCCCACATGGGAGCTCACAGTCATCTATAACTCTAGTGCCGGAGGGGTTGATCCTACACCCTCTTCTGACCTCTGAGGGTACCCAGGCATGCATACGCTGCACATACACACATGCAGACAAAATAACTACAAAGAAACCAAAGTCAGCAATAAAGAAAGATAGCAATCATTGGCAAAAATTTGGAGACCCCGAAGCCCTGTACATTGCTGGTGAAGATATGCAAAATTAATTAATAAATAATACATAAAACTGTGGAATTAGTCTTGCATTTATTTCCTCTAAAAAATTAAGCAGGGACTCACGAGTCTTGGAATTCTACTCTTGGATTATATGCTCTGAGGAGTTGAAAATAAGGACTCAAATAAATGTATACTGTTCACAGTAGCTAAAAGCTGTGTGTGAACTCTTGAGGATGCCCCCGAATGGAAAAAATGTGCACACAGAGGGCGGTGCACGCCTACAATAGAATATCACTATGGCAAATAAGAATGAATTTCTGATTCTTGTGACATGGGTGAACCTCAGGACTATGTTAAGTGAAATAAGCCTCACGAAATAATATATATCACATGATTTAACTTATAAGAAACACCCAGCATAGGAAAGTGGATGCTATCAAGATCTAGAGCGTGTGGGTGGGAATGGCTGCTTGAAGGGTTTTTTGAGGATAATGAAAACATCTTGTATAAGTGATGTCTATAGAACATTGTAAATGCCCCCAAGCACCACTGAATTCTGCACAGTAAAATGGCTAATTGTATGCTTTTTTTGCCTCAAAGAAGACGGAATAGCTACAAAGTGATGTTCATGAGGAAACGATGCACAAATCCTGAGGAAAGGAAGAGATGCAAGAGTAAAAGACGGAGTCTGGCCAGCTTACGCTCTCCTGCCAGGCTTTTCTCAGTTCTGAGAGGCAGGACCAGGCAATGGTGGGAGAAAGCGGGGGCGGGGGGGCATGGCTCACTCCCAAGGGCTAAACCCTTATAGTAACCAGAGCCGGCTCACCCTAAGAAACAGGGGTCCTTATGTTGAGAGGCTCATGTGGTAGGACAGGCCAGGTGGCTGTTGAGTCGCAGTTGAGTCCATGGTTTCCGGTGTCCTGAGCATGCAAGTGGGAACAGTGAAATTCTTTGGTGTCATTCCGTGTTCCTGAAAGAGCTCAGGTCTTGTGCTCACCTTTGACTGACTCTTTCTGGGGTACAACAGAGATGGGTGATCAAGAAACCCCGGGGGAGGGTTCCTGTAGTGTCCAAGAACAGGTGCTGCTTCTGCCAAAGAGGCCTATGTTTACTGCTTTATCCAGGAGAAAGGACCGGGGAGGTCCTTCATTCAGTAAGTTCTTCACATAGTGGGTCAGCAAGAGTCAGGAAGGCAAAGGGTCTCTGTTGTTTGCAGCAATTGGAAAATGTTTAGAAAATGTAAATAAATGCACAAAGAAATTATTAGGTTAATATCTGGAATGCAGAGTTCCTATGGAAATCTAGCTCTCAGAGGTCATGTGATATAACCCTCTAAAGCATGCAGGTGTGGATGTTAGCCACCCCATTTCACGGGAGAGGAAACCAAGGTTCAGGAAAATCTGTAACTTGCACAGAATTACAGTGAAGAGCATCAGAGCAAGGGTGCTAGGCTAGTATAGTGTCAAAGCGGCTAGAATCCGTTTTTCTGTTGCTGTGACTAAATGCCTGAGACTGGGTGATTGATAAAGAAAATAATCAGTTCTGGAGGTTGGAAGTGCAGGAGCAGCACTGCCAATCCTAGCATCTGGTGAGGGTCTCTTGTTGCGTCCTTATGTAATGGTTATTACATGCTGGAGGGCATCACACAGAAAGGCGTTCTGAGAGGGCTAGCTTAGGTCTCCCCGCCACCCCCTGTTTATTGAGTGTGTGTATCTGTATACACTCATGCCGTGGTGCATGTTTGAAGGTCAGGAGACAGCTTCTGAGAGTTTGTCTTCGCCGTCCACTGTATGAGTTCCAGGGATGAACCTGGACCTTCAGGCTTACAGTGGCCATCCACTGGATCATTTCTTCAGCCCTGCCTTCTTCTTCTAAGCCATTAATTCCAACCCAAGAGTCTCACAGTCTCCTCTAACCCTAATTACCCACCAAACTTCACTTCCACATGTATTAACACATACACATTTGGGGATTCAGTTGACATGTGACCTTTGGGCACTACCTCACCATAACAGCTGGGAACGGCCATCATTATTATCACCCAGGCTGGCCACTCACACATAGAACATCCATCTTGCAGAGCCTTGGCTCCTTCTACAGCATAATCCTAAATCCTGTGTCGTCCTCCAGACGGAAAGCACTGCCATCCATTTATGTCCAGGAGGATAGGTGTCTATCCTGAGAGTGTGGTGAAATCTATAGCGAGCCGGTCAGGGCTTCCTGTGTGCGAGCTGTGGGTGGAAATCAGGAAGTGTCCATGCAGTGGAAACAGTTTGCTCAGCACTCCCTTTGGAGCTACAGAGAAAAGAGCTGACAAGATCCTGGCCCTGGGGATGGTGACCACACATGCGCAAACACACACACACAGGCACACACACACACACACACACACACACAATAAATAAATAAGTAAGCAAATGATTTTTTTTTTTAAGGAAAATGTTGCTGGCCCAAAGCAGCACTCAGAGGCTAGATAAGGACACAGCCTGCTGTGACTTCCTCCTGAGTCATGGCAGGAGGAAACCTGGGCAGAAGGGAGTACACTTTAAGAGGTGTGCTGCTGGCAGCTCTACCTCTCGGAGGGCCTCTTCCTCCTAAGCCAACACAGGCACACAGGCATCCCCCAAGGAATGGGGCTCAGGAGAGGACCAGCTTGCCTCTCTGCAGGCCTCGTTTTTTTCCATCTCAATACCCTTCCGGTCCTTTCAATTTTGTAGCAGCTCTGACACCCACAGGGCCACCAAAAACTCAGCAACTCACCCTCTGACCATTGCAATGTGGGCAAGATTTTCACTTCATGAAACATAAACCCTTTCCTGGGCAGTCTGAACACTGATGGTAAAACATGAAACCGAAAGAGAAGAAAGCAAGACAAGTAGGCAGAAGTCCTTCATGTTTCTCATACATGGACAAGACAAGTAGGCAGAAGTCCTTCATGTTTCACATACATGGACAAGACAAGTAAGCAGAAGTCCTTTGTGTTTTACATACATGGACAGACGGATGGGTGGGCGACAGGCTTCCTGGGCCATTTGTATCTGTCTCTCTTGCAGACTGGGGTAATTAGGAGAAAAGAGCTAAAAACCAGAGTCTGGAAAAACAGGAAAACATTGCAAATGAGTTTGGAACCACTAAGACTCGTCTAGACTCTGCCTGGGTTCCCATCTCGGGCTGTAAACAGGAGGTGGCTTCGGGCAGCAGCTGCCAGCCAGACGTGGAACAAGCTGTTTGGAGGGAAACACTGAGCTAAATACTCGATGCCACAGGGTGAAATGACTCAGATTATACAGATATTGGAGGATGGAGTGTCTTAAATATGTATCTCCCCTTTCTTGCTGTGAGGTGATTAAGGAAGGTAAGCTTGGCAGATTTATGTGTAGTGTGGGGACACTGTGTTCAGATACTTTAAAGAGGTTTCACAAGAGAACTTTTTTTGTTTGTTTGTTTGGTTTTAGAGGGGAAGGCAGCATTGAGATCCAACAGCTAGAGCTGGATTGATCACAGTCCAATGGATTCATGGCATTTTTGATATCTGGCCTAGAAAAGAAAGACTATACACCAGTGTGCAGGTGACACCTGAGAGATCAGTGCCAGCTCTTGGTACAGGCTTGGGGAGGTGAGGGAGGTCTTGCTCATTTTTCTTCACTAGGGTAAACAAGGTGAACCTTAGCCCAGTTGTCCCTTTCTGCTTTTGGAAAAGATGCTGTGACAGGTGAGGTCAGAGCTGGCTGAGGACTGTGCCCATGGGGTTGACACATCCCCTCCTTAACATCGTGGGTGGCAGGAGTGGTCGAGGCACAGTATTAAGAGCTGTGCTGGTTTAGAGGTGACCAGGGCTCTATATGATGGGTGTGCTTCTCTGTGTGAGCTCTCCAAATCTCTGTCTGTCTGTGACCTGGGGATAGCCCCATTTAGATTCCATTTATAACACTTTGGGCTGCTGAGGTTCTTCATGTTAGTGCATCTTTCCTGATATTCCTTCCTCTACCCTCCCCGCCCACTGCCCACCACATTTAATCTTTTCTGTTCCGTTACTGACCCCTCCCCCTTCATAGCTTCTTGTGTTCTGTCCCCTTTCCCTTGAATGCCCCTCCCTCAAGGCTCCTGTAGGATTGGTGCCTCCTGTGGGTGCTTTTGGTTATCACCCTCACTCTTTGTTAGCCTCCAGAACTTGACGGTAAGGTTCTACTGGTGAAGACCGGAGTCACAGAACACGGAAAACCAAACCGGTGCCAACCTGGAAGCTTCCTTCATTCTGGCTAACTCTCATGGCGATGGGAGGTGCCACCAGGGAAGACTAATCAACAAGCAATCTTACCCAGCTGTGAACCCAGCAAACTACAACCATGACTAGCCTGGCAAGATAGGCCCCCTGGTGCAGCAGTTGTATGAAGTCTGTGCGAGTAACCAATCACTTTCCGAACAGATTTAAAGTCTGTTTCTGGAAAACAGAACTTGGACCAGGAGAGTAGAGGTGGGGCTGACATCATGGCTCCTGGGGAAGGGTGTGTAAGACTCTAGTATGAGATTTGATATCAACTCTATGGACAAGTGATGCAGGATGCTCTTCTGTATGCTGTGGATATATGTTGCTTTCATTGGTTGATGAATAAAGCTGCTTTGGCTTATGGAAAAGGCAAAATGAATACAAGAAGAAAAAAAGGCAGAGTTGGGGGAAATGCCAGCACCCTCCAGAGAAGCAAGATGTGAGGTAACAAGCCACGGACCTCATGGTAAAATATAAACTAATAGAAATGGGTTAATTTAAGTTCTAAGAACTACTTAATAATAAGCCTGAGATAATAGGCCAAGTAGTTTGTAATTAATATGAAGCCTCAGAGTGGTTATTTGGGAACTGATGGACACAGAGAAACCTCCAGTTACAGACAAGCAGCCCTTACATACACCTGTTAGAAATGACTTAAACCATGAAGTGTTAACCAGAAAAACAAAACACCACACTGGACTCGGTCAACCCTTATTTTCAGGCATGGTGTCCTTAGCAAAGCATATCGGGAAAGCACCAACCAGCAGTTCATGCTTCTGCTCCCCCTATTTTTCTTCCTAAGGAGTAACCCAAGATGGCAAGACTCCTTCTACCTCTGCGTAGCATTCTGTCCAGAACATGCAGGAAACTCTTTAGGAAACAGCTTCCCAAAGGGTCCTTGCATTTGTGAATCCCACATGGGCTGCGGTGGGGTAGGAGGGGTTGCCATGGAAGGAGCTGGTGCAGGTCTTGGGGGATCTCACAAAAGTCCTGCTTCTTGGGATTTGGAATTAAAACTACAAGCACAAAGAACCAAGAGCTGAGTATAATTTTGGACGTGGTGCAGAAGCCGGAGGCTGAGGTGGGAATTACAAAAGGAATATTGGCCGGGCCGTCTGCAGGCCCAACTTCCAGGGCAGCTGTTCTCTTTAGACCAGCCCCGGGCTGGAAGAATGCTGCCCTGAAAAATAGAAGGGCACAGGGGCCTCAAAAGGCCTCTGGCAGGAGGAAATAGGGGCCCTGCCATGTCCTGAACTGAACTGTCAAACTTGTAAACTTCCGGTTGAATGGGCGCTCAAGGTCCCTTGCAAAGAGGAGCCATCAGGTGGCTGGAGGGCACGCTGGCACAGCTACCGCCATCACCATTCTGAAGTGAGGCATTAACCGCGATCTATCTGAGCAAACAGGAAGCCGATTAAAATGCCCATTGTCCCTTCCGGGCTTTTCTGAAAGGACTGTCAAAAGACCAAGTCCACGTAGCTCTTGCCAAGTCAAGAAACGCAGGGGGACGTGCAGCTGCTGGTGCCACCTGTGTCTGATTATGGCTGGCTAGGAGATTTCCTCTTCAGGGCACCCCATCAGGGAGTGATGGAGCCTATGGTGTCAAGAGCGGGCAAAGGTACTGAATGAGCAAGGGGGTGGCGTGCAGCACAGCTCACGGTTACCACCGGCAGAAAGCACACAGCTCTCTCCTCTCTTTATCCTGCAAAAACTAAGAACTGGTCTCTGCCCCCTACCCCACCGCTGAAATGCTCTGGCTGGGAATCAAATCCAGTAAGAAACACCTGCCATCCACTGCGGAACCACAAGCACAATACACCACATGCCAATTGGCAGAAAAAGGCCTGGGAAGAAATGTCCCTGGTGTTATTAAGAAGCAAGGCCCTGTATGGACCCCTCTCCCTCCTCCTCTCCTCTCCTCTCCTCTCCTCTCCTCTCCTC